>CAWUFW010020044.1:0-164123 GCA_963921515.1 Calotriton arnoldi
GGAGGGCAGAGGCTGATCCACACCAGTGAGCTCTGTATCCTCTTGAGCCTGGGACGAGGACTCCTCAGCATCTGCTGCTGTGTCCCCATCATCACCTGTTTTTGGGAGACACACACAATGTATGTTATGTTTCTGCAGGCATCAATGGTTGACACACCTGACAGTTGTGACTGTGCCTCTGGATGCGGGCCTGTACAATGCATTGTCCTA
Source organism: Calotriton arnoldi (assembly GCA_963921515.1). Lineage (NCBI taxonomy): Eukaryota > Metazoa > Chordata > Amphibia > Caudata > Salamandridae > Calotriton > Calotriton arnoldi. The sequence continues at coordinate 211 of CAWUFW010020044.1, forward strand.
AGTTGTCACCGTCAGGGGTTGATATTGGTGTAGCACATTGTCCTGCATTATTTGGGCATTTCTATGTGAATGTTGGGGTGTGTACATGGTCTGCATTGGTTGTATTTGGTTGTCATCCGCTCCTCCTTCCCACCCAGCCAGATATCCCACCATGGACCGTGCTTCCATTGCAGGGAGTGCAAGTTGTCTTTCAGGATGTCAGTCAGTGGTGTCCTGCTGTTGGTTGGTGCACAGTTGCCAGCAGGGCCTTGTGCTCCCCACAGCAGTAGCCAGTGTCAGCCATCTTGTCAGTTGTTTTCCACTCCCTGTGATGTGCGCATGGTTCAGGGTGGTATTGATGGGACAGTTGTGGGGGTGACCAATATCTGTGCCTACCACTCCCATGATGCTATTGCCTCCACCCCACTTCCCAGCATGCCCATACTTCCTTCCTTTTGACTCTGCTTCCCTGTGGGGTGGGCTGCCTGTGCTGACAGGATGGCTGGGAGTGTTGTCCGGGCAGTTGTTTGGCTAAATGTCCCAGGAGTGTCCCTGTGCTTCACACAGCATGACCCAGGGTGGTGGTTCTTTGTGGGACCTTGAGTTAGGATGTGAGGCATTGCATTCTGCCAGGTGGCTTCTGTGGAGTATGTGTTGAGGGGGTGTGTGAGGGGAGGTGCTTGTGACTATGGTCAGTGCTGTGAGTCCTCCTTCCCACCCAGCCAGATATCCCACCATGGACCGTGCTTCCATTGCAGGGAGTGCAAGTTGTCTTTCAGGATGTCAGTCAGTGGTGTCCTGCTGTTGGTTGGTGCACAGTTGCCAGCAGGGCCTTGTGCTCCCCACAGCAGTAGCCAGTGTCAGCCATCTTGTCAGTTGTTTTCCACTCCCTGTGATGTGCCATGGTTCAGGGTGGTGTTGATGGGATAGTTGTGGGGGTGACCAATATCTGTGACTACCACTCCCATCATGCTATTGCCTCCACCCCACTTCCCAGCATGCCCATACTTCCTTCCTTTTGACTCTGCTTCCCTGTGGGGTGGGCTGCCTGTGCTGACAGGATGGCTGGGAGTGTTGTCCGGGCAGTTGTTTGGCTAAATGTCCCAGGAGTGTCCCTGTGCTTCACACAGCATGACCCAGGGTGGTGGTTCTTTGTGGGACCTTGAGTTAGGATGTGAGGCATTGCATTCCGCCAGGTGTCTTCTGTGGAGTATGTGTTGAGGGGGTGTGTGAGGGGAGGTGCTTGTGACTATGGTCAGTGCTGTGAGTCCTCCTTCCCACCCAGCCAGATATCCCACCATGGACTGTGCTTCCATTGCAGGGAGTGCAAGTTGTCTTTCAGGATGTCAGTCAGTGGTGTCCTGCTGTTGGTTGGTGCACAGTTGCCAGCAGGGCCTTGTGCTCCCCACAGCAGTAGCCAGTGTCAGCCATCTTGTCAGTTGTTTTCCACTCCCTGTGATGTGCGCATGGTTCAGGGTGGTGTTGATGGGACAGTTGTGGGGTGACCAATATCTGTGCCTACCACTCCCATCATGCTATTGCCTCCACCCCACTTCCCAGCATGCCCATACTTACTTGCTTTTGGGTGGACTTCAGTGTGTGTGAGTGTGAGAGCAATGGCAAGATGGCTGGAAGTGGTGTCCTTCTGTTGGTTGTTGCACAGTTGCCAGCAGGGCCTTGTGCTCCCCACAGCAGTGCCCAGTGTCAGCCATCTTGTCAGTTGTTTTCCACTCCCTGTGATGTGCGCATGGTTCAGGGTGGTGTTGATGGGACAGTTGTGGGGGTGACCAATATCTGTGCCTACCACTCCCAACATGCTATTGCCTCCACCCCACTTCCCAGCATGCCCATATTCCTTCCTTTTGACTCTGCTTCCCTGTGGGGTGGGCTGCCTGTGCTGACAGGATGGCTGGGAGTGTTGTCCGGGCAGTTGTTTGGCTAAATGTCCCAGGAGTGTCCCTGTGCTTCACACAGCATGACCCAGGGTGGTGGTTCTTTGTGGGACCTTGAGTTAGGATGTGAGGCATTGCATTCCACCAGGTGGCTTCTGTAGAGTATGTGTTGAGGGAGTGTGTGAGGGGAGGTGCTTGTGACTATGGTCAGTGCGGTGAGTCCTCCTTCCCACCCAGCCAGATATCCCACCATGGACCGTGCTTCCATTGCAGGGAGTGCAAGTTGTCTTTCAGGATGTCAGTCAGTGGTGTCCTGCTGTTGGTTGGTGCACAGTTGCCAGCAGGGCCTTGTGCTCCCCAAAGCAGTGCCCAGTGTCAGCCATCTTGTCAGTTGTTTTCCACTCCCTGTGATGTGCGCATGGTTCAGGGTGGTGTTGATGGGACAGTTGTGGGGGTGACCAATATCTGTGCCTACCACTCCCATCATGCTATTTCCTCCACCCCACTTCCCAGCATGCCCATACTTACTTGCTTTTGGGTGGACTTCAGTGTGTGTGAGTGTGAGAGCAATGGCAAGATGGCTGGCAGTGGTGTCCTGCTGTTGGTTGTTGCACAGTTGCCAGCAGGGCCTTGTGCTCCCCACAGCAGTGCCCAGTGTCAGCCATCTTGTCAGTTGTTTTCCACTCCCTGTGATGTGCGCATGGTTCAGGGTGGTGTTGATGGGACAGTTGTGGGGGTGACCAATATCTGTGACTACCACTCCCATCATGTTATTGCCTCCACCCCACTTCCCAGCATGCCCATACTTCCTTCCTTTTGACTCTGCTTCCCTGTGGGGTGGGCTGCCTGTGCTGACAGGATGGCTGGGAGTGTTGTCCGGGCAGTTGTTTGGCTAAATGCCCCAGGAGTGTCCCTGTGCTTCACACAGCATGACCCAGGGTGGTGGTTCTTTGTGGGACCTTGAGTTAGGATGTGAGGCATTGCATTCCGCCAGGTGGCTTCTGTGGAGTATGTGTTGAGGGGTGTGTGAGGGGAGGTGCTTGTGACTATGGTCAGTGCTGTGAGTCCTCCTTCCCACCCAGCCAGATATCCCACCATGGACCGTGCTTCCATTGCAGGGAGTGCAAGTTGTCTTTCAGGAGGTCAGTCAGTGGTGTCCTGCTGTTGGTTGGTGCACAGCTGCCAGCAGGGCCTTGTGCTCCCCACAGCAGTAGCCAGTGTCAGCCATCTTGTCAGTTGTTTTCCACTCCCTGTGATGTGCGCATGGTTCAGGGTGGTGTTGATCGGACAGTTGTGGGGGTGACCAATACCTGTGCCTACCACTCCCATCATGCTATTGCCTCCACCCCACTTCCCAGCATGCCCATACTTACTTGCTTTTGGGTGGACTTCAGTGTGTGTGAGTGTGAGAGCAATGGCAAGATGGCTGGCAGTGGTGTCCTGCTGTTGGTTGTTGCACAGTTGCCAGCAGGGCCTTGTGCTCCCACAACAGAGCACTAGTGTCAGACATCTTTGATGGGGCTTTCCACTCTCTGTGGGGTGTGCATGCTTGAGTGTGAGCTTGCTGTGCCATGTGGGTGGGGATGTTGAGCTGTGACTACCACTCCCATCATGCTATTGCCTCCACCCCACTTCCCAGCATGCCCATACTTACTTGCTTTTGGGTGGACTTCACTGTGTGTGAGTGTGAGAGCAATGGCAAGATGGCTGACAGTGGTGTCCTGCTGTTGGTTGGTGGCCAGTTCCCAGCATGGCCTTGTGATCCCCACAACAGAGCACCAGGGTCAGACATCTTTGATGGGGCTTTCCACTCTCTGTGGGGTGTGCTTGCTTGAGTGTGAGCTTGCTGGGCCATGTGGGTGGGGGATGTTGAGCTGTGACTACCACTCCCATCATGCTATTGCCTCCACCCCCTTCCCAGCATGCCCATGCTTCCTTCCCTTTGACTCTGCTTCCCTGTGGGGTTGTGTGCCTGTGCTGACAAGATGGCTGACAGTGTTATCCTGGGGTTAGTTTTGCTACAAGTCCCATGTGTGTCCCTGTGCTTCACTCAGCATGACCCAGGGTTGTGGTTCTTTGTGGGATATTTGATTGGAGTGTGGGGCACTGCATTCTCCCAGGTGAGTTTTGTGGAGTTTGTGTTAGGGGTGTGTGTGAAACGCTGCTGGTAACTATGGTCAGGGCTGTGAGTCCTCCTTCCCACCCAGCCAGATATCCCACCATGGAACGTGCTTCCATTGCAGGGAGTGCAAGTTGTCTTTCAGGATGTCAGTCAGTGGTGTCCTGCTGTTGGTTGGTGCACAGTTGCCAGCAGGGCCTTGTGCTCCCCACAGCAGTAGCCAGTGTCAGCCATCTTGTCAGTTGTTTTCCACTCCCTGTGATGTGCCATGGTTCAGGGTGGTGTTGATGGGACAGTTGTGGGGGTGAGCATTATCTGTGCCTACAACTCCCATCATGCTATTGGCTACACTGACTTGCCCAGCATACACATATTTCCTTTCTTTCAGTGGGCTTCACTGTGTGCTGGTGTTGTAGTGGTGGCTACTTGTCTGGATGTGTTTTGTCAGTTATATTTGTGCCACTGCCTAGCTGTAGTTGTAGTTGTGTTTGTACATGTGATGACACAGTTAAATGTCACTTTGTGATGGCATGTATTGTGTTTCTCTGAGTGACATACACATTTTGGGATGATTCTGTTCTGGTTGCTGTGTATTTGCTAAGAGTGCATGGTTTGACTCTCCCTTGACAGTGATGTGTGTGTGTAGTCGCAGAATATTGTGTACATTTGTTGTGTACTCACCAGGCTCTGGGATATTTTCTAGTCCATAGACGCTCACTGGTGGTAGGATGGCCCGCACCTTCTCCTCCCAGGGCCTGAGGTATACTGGCTTGGCAGGAGGGCCACTGCCGGTGTATTGGCTCAAGATGTAGTCCTTCTTCAGCAGCTCCTTGACCCTCCTGCGCACGTCATACCACCTGTTCTGGATGTCTGTCTTTGTGCGCAAACATGGTGATTGTGCGTTCACCCTGTCGACGATCCTCTCCCACATCTTTGTTTTCTGTGACATGGGTGTCTGTTGGACCAGTGTACCAAAGAGCTGTGGCTCTACCCTGAGGATCTCATCTACCAGGACTTCCAATTCACTATCTAGGAACTTGTGATTCTTCTTTGGGGGCATGGTGATGGGTGGTGATGGTGAGTGATGTGTGTGTTGGTGTGCAGGTGAAGGTGTGTGAGTGTGTGTTTTGCTAGGTGTATGTGAGGTTTCTATTTGTTGTGGTGCTGATGGTGTGTGGCTTGTGTGATGGATGAGCTGTGGGTGTGTGGTTGCTGTCTGTTCAGTGCTGGCAGGTAATTTGAATTTGCAAAGGATCATGGTAGGGATTTGTGTCCTTTATATGGGTGGAGTTGTGGGTGTGTCTTTGTTCCCTGCCTCCCCCCAGTATTTATTGGCTTTTGTAATTGCTTGTTTGGCCTTTTTTTGTGTATTTTCCCTTTGTACTTTTCGTGCATGTAGGAGACGTTCTTGTGACCGAGTCGGACCCTGCAGATGTCTCGTACGGGCTCGTCCGTTTCGTTCACGCTGTGTTTGTGCTGTTTTCTATGCTGCGTACGCGTCGGTCACGGTGTTTTGGGTTGCTTCGGCTCGCAGTTTTGTATGCGTGTCGGTCGTACGGCTTGTCCTCCGTGCGACTCGGTCGTGTTTTCCACGCCTTGCATCGTACTTGGCGGGTGGGAGTCCGCGGGTACGTCTCGTTCGATATTGTTCCGGGTGCGAGTCGGTCGGTTCGAATCGCGTGTTTTTCCGGCCGGATTGCTGTTTTCCGCGCGGCTCGGTCCTTCGGCTTGTGTTCCGTACGAGTCGGTCGGGTTTTGCTCGCTTCTCATCGTACTTGGCGGGTCGGGCTGCACCGTTACGTGTCGGTCGGAATTAATTCCGCTCCGAGTCGGTCGGTACGTTTTCCGGCCGGAATCGGAATCGGCCCCTAAATATTGAACAAAAAGAAATATATCAGCAAGTTACACAACAGATACAGCATGGTTTACTGCATGAAAAAAAAGAATGCCAATGCACATCATTTAAACCTATTCGAATGTATATCAGTGGGCAAGCTGCAACAGGAAAAGTTTCTTAATTAAAGTTTTGACCAGTTATCTACAGGAAACCACTGAATCACATTTATCTTGTGTTGTAACCGCTCCAACTGGGTTTTCAGCACATAACAATAAAGGGTTTGCATTACATTGATTACTCATGCTACCTGTTGAACATGAAAATAAGTTGGACTATCACAAGCTAGCTGGAGAAGCTTGTTATGAAGTTTCAAGAATACTAAAGAAAATGAAACTTCTGATCATTGATGAGGTGAGCATTGTCTCAAACTTAATGCTTGCCTTTGTACATTTAAGAATGCCACAGATTTTAAAAACAGATTATGATGTTTTATTTGGAGGAAAACATGTAATTGTATTCGGCGATCTACTACAACTTACTCCTGTGAAAGGAAAACCAGTTTTTAAAACACTTGTCCATGAAGACACTAAGAAATCTTTGGGCAGTATTGGAAATATAACATTTGGTCTCTTTTTGAATATAAAGAACTTATTAAGAATATGCGACAAGCAAGTGATGAACATTATCGAAACATTCTTCAAGATATTAGGATTGGTGTTTTGACAAAACATGGGAAAGAAGCTTTACAAAGTCGGCTTCTGACAAACTTGTTTCCAAATGAAAATATTGCACCTGAAATAATGTACAAAAAAATTGGAGAAAAGAAGTCTATAGTTTTGCCTAATGCCAACACTGCAAGAGTGTTCTACATTCAATCAAGAACTTTTGAAACTGGAGAAACAGCCAATAGTGAAAATGGAAGCCATTGATAAAATGGAACACAAAGGAGTTACTATTCTACTCTCAGAGAAATTACAGTCAAAATTGGATTCTTTGGCGAAGTCTGTATCTAAGACTGCTGGTTTAGAAAAGACTTTATATGTATGTGTAAACTGTTGGGTAATATAACGGCGTAATTTGGATGTAGAAAAAGATTTAGTAAATGGAGCAATGGGAAAAGTTGTTGATTTTGTAAATTTTCAGAACAGAGATGGAATTGAATTTTTGAAGACAGATTAGACGTTGTGCTGTTCGTTTTTTGCTTGTAAAAGACTTGTATGTTCATAGAAAACAGTTTCCTATTTCTTTAGCATATGCAGTGACCATTCATAAATCTCAAGGTTTAAGTGTAGACAGTGCTTTGGTGAATATTGGAAGTACAGTGTTTAAAGAAGGTATGGCATATGTTGCATTGTCTCAAGTAAGAACATTATCTGGTTTGTATTTGATTGATTTTGCTGAGAAAAAGCTTAGTGCTGATTAAGCCTGGGCAAAGCACTACGCTACGCTCGCGTAGTTTGCGAAGTTTGCGCTACTTCACACTACGCGAATTGCACGTAGCACAGTGCAAACACGCGTAGCGTAAGCGTAGCGGTCATTTTTGCTTGCTCGCGGTCCTCAACGTCAAGTTGGCGACCGCGAGCAAGCAAAATGACATCCCGGCGAGACTTTTTCCTCGTTCGCGATCAGCAACATCAAGTTGCCGATCGCGAGCGTGGAAAAAAACTCCAGCGAGATTCTCAACGCGGGGAGGTCAGGTTTCTCATTGCGAGTGGTTGCGCATGCTCGCGACCGCTCGTGATGAGAAACTACCAGTCCGCGTTGAAAGCTGCCGCTCGAGTAACAATCTACTCGAGCGGCAGTAAAAGACAGCTCGCAATGTGCAAGATGCCGTTTTCAATGATTGCACAGTGCGGACAAGCATCCGGCACTGTGCAATCAGTGCGAACAGCATTTTGCACAGTGCACTACGCAGTTCGCGTAGCTACGCGTAGCTCGCGTAGTGCGAGGTGCACTTCACGTACCTTCGCGTAGCGCAACTTCGCGAACTACGCCCAGGGTTAGTGCTGATGCAAATTGTGTAAGAGAGTATAATCGGTTAAGAAGACTGGATGCTCCTAACTTATGGGAATATCCCATATATGAAAAACGTGTAGTGTGCCCAAAACGGAAATATGAGAAATATTCTAGTAAGGTTCAAAAAAAGAAAACAATTCAAGAGAATTATGACGCTGCAAAGAAAATGAAAATGGACACTGTTGATGATATTGTAGGATACCAGTTAGAAAATAGTTCAGGTATCAACTGCTATGCTAATGTAATTGTAAATGTTGTCTTTTATCTAGAGGATCTTCATCATGAAATTTTGGAAAATCGAGAAAAAGATTCTGTACTTTACTGCATAATATTTTTCAAAAGTTGGTAACTGATAGAACTAAAATCAATACTGCTTCTGACATTCGGCATCTTTTGGATATATGTACTGGTTCTTCGCAATTTACACTTAATATACAACAAGATGCACAAGAATTTCTTATGTTTATGCTTGCAGTATTGGAAGATGAAGGAATAGAAATTGAAAATTTGTTTGGAGTAACTTACAGATGGGATCATAAATGTGAAGAGTGTTCATTTTGTTCTACCACTCAAATAGACACTGAACGATTCATATATTTAACAATACCAGATTGCCAATCAGTGTATTTTAACAAATTAGCAAAAACAGCTAATCAAGATATGAAATGTTCTGATTGTAAATCAGAAATGTTGTCAACATTATATATAGAAAGATTTGAAAAATATGTCATTTTAATGCTACAACGTTGTAGAGAAAATGGAAGAAAATTGGAAACTAAAATTAAAAATTTTGTGGCAAGTCAAGTGTCAATTTCATGAAGAACTTTTTAAGCAGTGGCTATTATATTCAAAGATGGACCTACTATAACATCTGGACACTATACTGTGCATTTAAAATGCAATAAAGTATGGACACATCGCAATGATGCCCATTTGGAATTCAAAGGTAGGTTGCCTTACGAATTACCAAATTCATATCTGATATTTTTGATGCCAAAATTTTGAAAACATCATTCGGCCTATTGGGAAGATGTGAACACAAAATAATGAGTTTATTTTGGATATTATCAAAGCAAATGGATTTGGAAACATTATTCGGCCTATTGGGAAGATGTGAACAATTACTGTTTGGATTATTATTTGTGCTATTTTTATTACATTTGCAAAATTGTGTTTGAAGGAACTAGTTTATATATATATGATCTTTATATTATATGCGATGTAAATGAGAGTGTATATTTTAGAAAATGTACTTCAGAAAAATAAATAATTTAATGTAGTTGAAGAATTTTTTTTTTTTTTATTGAGAGTTCATAGATCTTACACACATTCCATGATATTATAGAAAAATACATATTCCAGAATATTAAGGAGAAAAATAATTAACTTCGATCTAAAGTGCAAAGTGCAGAGATTAAAAAATTTCACAGATACTCATTTCAGAAAATGTTTTAGCAGTACAATCAAATTATTCCTAAAATACCAAAAAAAAAAAAAAAAGAATCCTATTAAAATCAGGTACAAATACAAACTTATGGCGAATAAATACATAAAAAGATCACATTAAGATAAAATACAATGATACCAAAACCAAGTAGGTACCCACGTACCCTTTCTATCTGTATACCAAAATACAATATGTTATCCTATATTTCAAAGATACTCCAATATTTCTCATACCTTCTTAATGTTCCTGATCTTATTGCATATTTCCTTTCCAATTCTTGTACTTTGGTTAATTTTGCCCTCCAAGCATTAAAAGTGGGTATCTTCTCTGTTTTCCAGAGTTGCAAAATTAAAGATCTTGCCAATAATGCTACTATAAACAAGCATTCTTCATATTCGGCAGTATCAGAAGAACATCCCAAAACCGCAATAGATTCATCAAGTGAAATATGGGGATCTATTGTAAATCTAAGATATTTCTCGATCTCCCCCAAAAACTCTGAATTTTTGGGCACTTCCAAATAATATGCGTCCAAGTGCCTTTCTCTGCACAACGAAAGCATTTATCTTCAATTTGCGGATATAATTTATGAAGAAAGAAGGGTGTTCTATATATTAACCATTTCGAATAGAATTGCATACGTTTGAAGTTCGCCCCTCTAAATATACATGCATTAAACGTATTTAACCTATTCCACGTTGATTGAAGAATCTGTATCTCTTCCACTTTCCTCCATTTATCCCAAACTTTTTCATATAATGAAGAAGACTTATTCTGATCGACTATCTTAACCCAATCACTAATCTTTCTATATATAGGACAGTTAAGGGCTTCACTAATACTAAATTTATAGTCCAAATTTTCTATATTTAATTTTTCCAATATAGGTTTTAATCTAACAAATGACCACTTTAAAATTATATTGGAATGCTGGAGGCCCATTTCAATTTCCATCCAGGTTTTCCAACAATTCCCCCTAATAAAATCCTGAATTTGGACGTAACCATTTTCTTCCCATAGCCTTAATATATTATTTGCTAGAATACTTATTTCCCCGTATGTATGTTCGAAAGTCTGGTTGAGTTATTAATTCTTAAAATATCATAATACGCTAAAAGCTGTGTTTTTTGTTTAAATAACCACTGTAAGGTCTTATAACGAACTTTCTTAGGGTACTTCGTAACTCTTGTAGGGTCCCTAATATTATATTCCTTTAGGATCTTTTTCATAAAAAAATTATCTGCCTCTTGAGGATCTGAAAAAAAGAATCTAAAACTATGATGTAAAAATGTCGCATAATAATAATTTCTAATATTCGGAAGAGATAAACCTCCTTCTTCCACAGGATAGTTTAAAGTGCTAAGTGCTAACCTTGATACCTTATTTGCCCATAGGAAAGAGGAGAACATACTATCTAACTCTTTAAAAAAAGAGGACTGTATTGCGCAGGGAGCAGCACTAAAAAGAAAATTAAACAATGGAAGGATAGACATTCGAATTAACGCAGCTCGTCCTATTATTGACAATGGGAGCTGATTCCAGCGTGTTAACTGAGAGCTCGCCTTTTTCAATAATGGGGTATAGTTTAAAGAAAAAAGATCTTCTACTTTCTCTGTAACAAAGATCCCTAAATATCTCTTTGGACGAGTATTGTACGAATGTCTAAATTCTAATAATAAAGTGTTCACACCACAGTTACATAATATAATTTCTGTTTTAGTCTTATTAATTTTATAGCCTCCTATTTCTTGGAAGTCTGCAAAAACTCTCATCACTTCCACCTGAGTGTCTATCTTCGAATTCAAGAAAAGTACAATGTCATCAGCATACAATTTTATATTCGTCATTCCTTGCACCGGAGCTGTATGTGCTCTTTTTTCCTTGATTGCAATTGCTAAAGGCTCTATAAAAAGAGCAAATAAAATCGGTGAAAGGGGACAGCCTTGCCTGGTACCTCTATTTATTTGGCACGTCCCTATCTTAACAGAGTTAACTAATATTTGTGCCTGAGAGTTTGTATAAAGTTGTTTTAATAAAATTATAAACTCTTTTGGAAAACCAAACTTTGCTAAAATCGTAAAAAGACAATTCCAAGAAACAAGGTCAAATGCCTTTTCGGCATCTAAAAACCATATCTGTGCCTGAACCTTATTAACATTAAAAAAATCCAAAGCTTCTAATAAAAAATTTGTATTAGTATAGAGCTGTCTCCCTGCTATAAAACCACATTGATCCGTTCCAATAAGTGACCCCACCATCTTATTTAATCTATTGGTAATCAGTTTAGTAAAAATTTTGTAGTCAGTATTCAAAAGGCTTATTGGCCTATAAGAATTCACATTTTCACTGTCTTTATCTTTTTTTAAAATACTGACCACTACTGCAATACGAAAAGATGCTGGCGGATCGCCTCCATGTAATAAAAAGTTTGCGAGTCTTAAAATTTCAGGGCAAAGTATTGTAGCAAATGTTTTAAAAAATTCCCCAGGAATGCCATCCTCCCCGGTAGCTTTACAATTAGGTAAAGAGCTGATAACCGCATCTAGTTCTTCCTTCGTAAATTCGGCTAGCAGCAGCTCTTTAAAGTTATTTCCCAAAGTTGGAATAGGCAGTCCCTGCAAGAATTCATCAATTGTTTCTACAGGAATCTGATCAGATGTCTGATATATATCTTTATAATGATTAAGAAAAACCTCTCCTATTAAAGACGTGGTATTTACACGGGTTTTAGTTACTTTATCTTGAATATGCTCAACTCTATTTCGAACTTGCTTCTCCTTTGCTTGCCAAGCTAGCAATCTTCCTGTATATTCACTATCTTCGTAACTAGTCTGGAGGTATAACCTACTTGACATATCCCCTAATTCGTAGTAAAATTCCCTCATTCTCATTTTTGCATTCAATACTTTTTGTCTGGTAGCTGGGGTCCTATTTCTGAAATATTCCTGATTTGCATGGGCCAGACTATTTTCTATCACCATTCTCTCCTCCTTCTTAGCCTTCTGCTTTGGAATCTCTTTGGAGGTAATTATGCCTCTCAGAGTGGCTTTAAATGCCTCCCATATTATATTAATTGGTGCGGAATCCTTATTTATATTAAAAAAGGAGCTAATCTCCTTTTCTATTTCTACGCACCATTGTTTCTCAGCTAAATTAAGTTTATTAAAATACCATCTCCTTGATGATTCATCCTCTAACTTATCTAACATAATTTCCAACTTAATGAGGGCATGATCTGAGAAGGCATTTACTATATGCTCGTATTTACTAACTTCAAGGTTCTGAGAAGTGAGAAAAAGTCTAGCCTAGATGCTGAATCATATTTTGCCGAATGACAAGAATATTCGCGTTTAACCGGATTATTATGGCGCCAGCTATCCAGAATGTCTAGATCCGACTTACAACTCGACAAAGCAATAGCAACTTGTGGTTTATTTTGTCTCCGGTCTTTTTGGTTGAATCAACCACAGGATTTTGTAAAAAATTAAAATCACCACCCCATATAATCTGACCCGGTATACCAAATAAAGCTTGCTTTAACTGTAAAATAGGGAGTGGATCATCAGGGACTGGTGCGTAGATTGTAGCTAATATAAGGTTTGTCTGGTCTATTTTCCCTGATACGAATGTCCATCTACCACTCTTATCTGAATGTGAGGCTTCAACCTGAAATTGGACGTGCTTACCTATAAAAATACTCACACCTCTCTGAGCTACCCCCGACACCGATGAACAGTAAAATCCTGTCCAATTTTTTAGCATTTTTCCAGCATTTATTAGAGCCCGGAAATGTGTCTCTTGTATAAAGATCACATCTGGGTGATAACCTTTTAGCCAACTCTCTATCGCACAAGTTTTACGTCTATTATTTAAACCATTGGCATTTAGAGACAGAATCAACAATTTCTTCCTGCTCATATAAAAACTATCTTTCCAAAGTGGAAATTATGCGGAGTATACCAAATATGCATATTCTACCCTTTCTAAATCTCTAATAAGAGCATAGCTAACTACTTTACGCACCAAGACGCCCCCAAATATTTTAAGTAAGCTTCACAAATACTAAACCAGTACACCATCATGCATATGATAACATTTGTGCAAAGTATGCAAAAAATATAAAACACATATCTGCTAGCCAACTGCACTATAGTGCCAATTCCACTAAATATATATATAAATATGGTTAAATACAATCACGCACTTGTTGGACCAATATACTTTAAAAATAGATATAAAAAAAAAAAACCCTACACTTTCAATAGTGCAAATAGGCATAAAGTGCAAATCACGCAAAAAAAAACAAAAAAATACAATATACAGTACAATTGTAACTATTGTGCAAAATATGCATTAAAGTGCATTACGATGCAGCATTTCATGTGTAACATATTGTTTCTATTGTGCAGTGCCACAACTTACTCCTAACCCTGTAGAATAATTACTGTGCGCATCACTTAATCTCCTCTTGATGGAAATAATCACATACATTTTTTCCCCCTTTATGAACTCTCTTTTTTTATTGCATCACCCCCACCACCACCCACCCAACCCACCCTCTCCAGAAGAAGGGAAGACCCCTCCTTCCCCACTGACTTCCCCTCCTTCTCCCTTCTCTTAGCGGATGCCATCTTGTTGCATCCTAATGCGACTCCTGACTCACCTTTGCAACCGCCCCGAGATGAACAAAACTCTTAACCCAGACATCTTAAACATTTACTCACATATGACTAATCAAATATTCGAGGAACTTATAAATACAAAATCTCCCTTTCCTTATGTAGTATTAAGGCCCTCCAGAAGGTTCTGGGCTTCTAAAATATCCGTTAGGATAAAAACTTTCCTTTGGCTAGAACTTTTAATTTAGATTGTTGCACAATCATTGCCTGTGCCCCTTTGGCTTTAAACGGATCAATCATTTTAACAAAGTTCTTGCGTCTAAGGGCTGATGCTGCAGACATATCAGAGAAGATTTTAAAATTTTTAATTTCATCAGTTGTAAATGTTCTCCTTGATATAGCTGTACTTAGGATTCGCTCCTTAATTCTATAATCCGAAAAGTTTATCAAGATTGTTCGTGGATACTTGAGATTCACAGGCTTATGTGCAGGTACCCTATGGGCTCTGGTAATCGTGAGGTCCCCTTGTAATTCCGGAATTGCTTTTTCAACAGGGACTCTGTCCATTTTACCATTTCTGCCCCCTCCAGCCCCTCGGATACTCCCACCAAGCGTAAATTTGATCTCCTATTATAATTCTCAAGGTCTTGTAACTTTGAATCCATCTGATACTTATTTTTATTCAACACCTGGAGTTCCTCTTGCATAACAACAATTTTGTCCTCAAGATCTGAAACACGAACCTCCAATTCTGCGATCCTTATAGGTAAATTGCCCAGTTTTTCCTCCATCTTTAATAGTCTATCATGCAGCTGGGATATTTCATATACTTGCGACGCCTTCAGATCTCTTACCTCTTGTAAAATAGTTATAAACATTTCTTGTACTGGGGTATTGTAATCGGCTTTATTTTCCCTCTTTCCTTGTCCCGGGCTTTTGCCAACTCTCACAGAATTGGGGGATATTTCTTTTCCCTTTTTCCCCTTTTTCCGTTTTTTCTTTTTCCCCTGCTCTGATTCTGGTTCTGATTCCGATTCTAGTTCTAATTCCGCTTCTGAATCAGATATGGACGTCGAATCCAGCTCATCCGGCTTGTCTGCAAATTTCTGACTCCCATTCTCCTTTTGCGCAGTCTGAGGAGGTACTTGACCCTCCGATAACAGAGGCCGGTTGCTCAGAGATGGTTCCCCATAAATCACAGCATTTATTTCTAAGTTCATTTCTGCCGGATCTGGGATAACGTGTGATTTGAATTGCGACTGTAGGTGTGCTGTACAAACTGAGGAGGTGTGAGCAGGGTAGTCAGGGATATACAGCAATTTCTGACTTTGTATATCCTGCGATTTTTCCCCTGACCTCTTAAATCTTCCACACTACGCTCCTCCCTATTCACAAGAGGAGTACTAGTCGGTAAGTCCCGTACACCTAAGGTACTGCCAAAGAGAGGGTACTGTTTCCTTTTCACCACTTTATCCTCCATCCTCAATATGTCCTCTGCTACTTCATCTGCTCCTTCACCCCCTTTCCTGCCTCCTCTTCACCCCCCACAGCCAACATACTCAAATCAGTTGAAAGTCCCGACATACTCTGCTCTTCTTCCAAATTTTTATCAGCAGCGTCCTGAGTATTCTTCTCAGTATTCTTCTCAGCCAGAGCCAGTTTTTTTGCTTTAAAATCTAATCTCTGCTGAGCATTTCTTCTCCCTCTTCTGACTTCCTTGGGTGCTAACACAGGTGTCGGTGGCGATTGGCCAGATTTTAAAAACTCTCTCCCAGCTACTGCTTTAGACTGTTTGTTTCGCATTTTGACCAGCCAATTATGCTCTAGGAAGTCTCCGTGAGGCAACGTAACCGCGTAACACGGTACCTAGATTTAAAGTCCTTTATAGATTTCACTCCAAACGCCAACGCGAAACGCAATGTCCCATATTTTCCGGCAGGCAAACAGACAGACAGACAGGCTGCACTAAGGGCTTACCGCAACATAGCACCAAAGCCTGCCTGAGTTTACATGCTCATGGGTCTTCCGCTTCTCTCCTGCTGCGTAAGGTTATCCAGAGCCAGCTGCAGCTTGAAATAATTACCGCCAATGCCACAGTCCTTCAAAAGAAACGAAGACAGGAACGGCAGCAACGACAACAGGGAATCGGCGGGGATCAGCCGTTACTCCATCAGAGCTCCAAACTCCTCCGTGGGCGGGGCATCGATGAGTCAGGAGACGCTGCGGCAATGTGCGCGGGGTCACGTCATCCGCAAATTGCCTGTCTCGTTAATGTAGTTGAAGAATGTAATTTAGAAACTGTAGATAGGTAAACAGATAGTTCAATTTGTTGTAAATATTTTCGACACAGATTTTTTTTTTTTTTACAATCACATTGATTGTATTTTTTTCCCCGCTGTTATATGATGATCTACGTTGAAATCACTGTGTATGGTGAAATTTACTAGAATCTGAAAACAGCAAAAAAGGGAAACTGAATATGTTATGTAATTGTAAAATTATGTTGTGTTCTAAAAACCATAATATTCTACGTAATAACAGTTTTGCTTCTTTTTTACTACAGAAAGTAATAGTAAACCTTGAAAAGATTTTAAATTCAGTTTACAACAAAACAACTGTAAAATAGTTACACTGAGTTTGGTATGTATTTGAATAAAGAAGGTAAGATGAAATAATGTAATAAGCATAATAATATGAAGTAATGTTTACAGTCATTTTTATTGCACTGATCTATTTTTTCAAATACTACCCATGCACTGATCTATATAATCAGACACTATTCTCATACTCCTACCATCACCCACGCACTATCCAAGCATTTCTCCATTCACCTAGCCTGAATCTATATACTTATAATATCACCCAGAGACTACTCATGTACTCTTCCAATCACCCAAGCACTACCCATGCAGTCTTCCAAACATCCACGCACTACTCCTGCACTCATGGAATAACCCAGACACTACCCTTGCACTCCTCCAGTCATCCAGGCACTATCCATGCACTCCTCCAATCACCCTGGCACTACCTATGCACTTATAAAATCACTAAGGCACTACCTATACACTCATCTAATCACTCAGGCACTGCCCCTGCACTCCTCTATTCACCCAGACATTACTCCTGCATTCATACAATCACCCAGGTATTACCCATGCACTACTTCAATCACTCAGGCACTGCCCATACAGTCATACATGTGCTCAGGCACTTCTGCAGCACTCATGCAATCAACCAAGCACTACCCTTGCAGTCTTCCAATCATCCACGCACTACTCCTACACTAATGCAATCACCCTGCTACTACTTATATACTCCTCCAATCACCCATGCACTACCCAGGCAGTCCAACATGCAGCCAGGCACTACCCATGCACTCTTCCATGCACCCAGGCATTACCCATGCACTCCTTCAATCACCCAGACATTACTCCTGCACTCATAGAATCACACAGACATTAGCCATGCACTCCTTCAATCAATCAGGCACTACCCCTGCAGTCACGCAATCACCCAGGCACTACTTATGCACTCATGGAATAACCCAGATACTACCCCTGCACTCCTCCAGTCATCCAGGCACTATCCATACACTCCTCCAATCACCCAGGCACTACCTGTGTACTTATAAAATCACCAAGGCACTACCTATACACTCATCTAATCACTCAGGCAGTGCCCATGCACTCCTTTATTCAGCCAGACATTACTCCTGCATTCATGCAATCACCCAGGTATTACCCATGCACTACTTTAATCACTCAGGCACTGCCCATGCACTCCTACATGTGCTCAGGCACTTCTGCATCAGTCATGGAATCAACCAAGCACTACCCTTGCAGTGTTCCAATCATCCATGCACTACTCCTGCACTCATGCAATCACCCTGCTACTACTTATGCACTCCTCAATTCACCCACAAACTACCAAGGCAGTCCTACATGCAGCCAGGCACTACCCATGCACTCTTCCATGCACCCAGGCATTACCCAGGCACTCCTTCAATCACCCAGACATTACTCCTGCACTCATACAGTCACACAGACATTAGCCATGCACTCCTTCAATCACTCAGGCACTAACCCTGCAGTCATGCAATTACCCAGGCACTAGTTATGTACTACTCCTGCAGTCATGCAATCATGCAGGCACTACTTATGCACTCAGGCAATAACCCAGGCACTACCCCTGCACTCCTCCAGTCATCTAGGCACTATCCATGCACTCCTCCAATCACCCAGGCTCTACCTATGCACTTATAAAATCACCAAGGCACTACCTATACACTGATATAATCACTCAGGCACTGCCCGTGCACTCCTCTATTCACCCAGACATTACTCCTGCATTCATACAATCCCCAGGTATTACCCATGCACTACTTCAATCACTCAGGCACTGCCCATGCAGTCATACATGTGCTCAGGCACTTCTGCAGCACTCATGCAATCAACCAAGCACTACCCTTGCAGTCTTCCAATCATCCACGCACTACTCCTGCACTCATACAATCACCCTGCTACTACTTATGCACTCCTCCAATCACCCACGCACTACCCAGGCAGTCCTACATGCAGCCAGGCACTACCCATTCACTCTTCCATGCACCTAGGCATTACCCATGCACTCCTTCAATCACCGAGACATTACTCCTACACTCATACAATCACACAGACATTAGCCATGCACTGCTTCAATCAGTCAGGCACTACCCATGCAGTCACGCAATCACCAAGGTACTACTTATGCACTCATGGAATAACCCAGACACTACCCTTGCACTCCTCCAGTCATCCAGGCCCTATCCATGCACTCCTCCAATCACCCAGGCACTACCCATGCACTTATAAAATCACCATGGCACTACCTATACACTCATCTAATCACTCAGGCACTGCCCATGCACTCCTTTATTCACCCAGACATTACTACTGCATTCATGAAATCACCTAGGTATTACCCATGCACTACTTCAATCACTCAGGCACTGCCCATGCAGTCATACATGTGCTCAGGCACTTCTGCAGCACTCATGGAATCAACCAAGCACTACCCTTGCAGCGTTCCAATCATCCACGCACTACTCCTACACTCATGCTATCACCCTGCTACTACTTATACACTCCTCTAATCACCGAAAAACTACCCAGGCAGTCCTACATGCAGCCAGGCACTACCCACACACTCTTCCATGCACCCAGGCATTACCCATGCACTCCTTCAATCACACAGACATTACTCCTGCACTCATACAATCACACAGACATTAGCCATGCACTCCTTCAATCCCTCAGGCACTACCCTTGCAGTCATGCAATTACCCAGGCACTAGTTTTGTACTTCTCCTGCAGTCATGCAATCATGCAGGCACTACTTATGCACTCATGCAATAATCCAGGCACTACCCCTGCACTCCTCCAGTCATCCAGGCAATATCCATGCACTTCTCCAACCTCCAAGGCACTACCTATGCACTTACAAAATCACCAAGGCACTACCTATACACTCATCTAATCACTCAGGCACTGCCCATGCACTCCTTTATTCACCCAGATATTATCCCTGCATTCATACAATCACCCAGGCATTACCCATGCACTACTAGAATCACTCAGGCACTGTTCATGCAGTCATACATGTGCTCAGGCACTTCTGCAGCACTCATGCAATCAACCAAGCACTACCCATGCAGTCTTCCAATCATCCACGCAGTACTCCTGCACTCATGCAATCACCCTGCTACTACTCATGCACTCCTCCAATCACCCAGGAACTACCCAGGCAGTCCTACATGCAGCCAGGCACTACCCATTCACTCTTCCATGCACCTAAGCATTACCCATGCACTCCTTCAATCACCCAAACATTACTCCTGCACTCATACAATCACCTCATACAATCACACAGACATTAGCCATGCACTCCTTCAATCACTCAGGCACTACCCCTGCAGTCACGCAATCACCCAGGCACTACTTATGCACTCATGGAATAACCCAGACACTCTCCTTGAACTCCTCCAGTCATCCAGGCACTATCCATGCACTCCTCCAATCACCCTGGCACTACCTATGCACTTATAAAATCACTAAGGCACTACCTATACACTCATCTAATCACTCAGGCACTGCCCCTGCACTCCTCTATTCACCCAGACATTACTCCTGCATTCATACAATCACCCAGGTATTACCCATGCACTACTTCAATCACTCAGGCACTGC
Source organism: Calotriton arnoldi (assembly GCA_963921515.1). Classification (NCBI taxonomy): domain Eukaryota; kingdom Metazoa; phylum Chordata; class Amphibia; order Caudata; family Salamandridae; genus Calotriton; species Calotriton arnoldi. The sequence goes on from CAWUFW010020044.1 coordinate 20,344, forward strand.
CCATGCAGTCATACATGTGCTCAGGCACTTCTGCAGCACTCATGCAATCAACCAAGCACTACCCTTGCAGTCTTCCAATCATCCACGCACTACTCCTACACTAATGCAATCACCCTGCTACTACTTATATACTCCTCCAATCACCCATGCACTACCCAGGCAGTCCAACATGCAGCCAGGCACTACCCATGCACTCTTCCATGCACCCAGGCATTACCCATGCTCCTTCAATCACCCAGACATTACTCCTGCACTCATAGAATCACACAGACATTAGCCATGCACTCCTTCAATCAATCAGGCACTACCCCTGCAGTCACGCAATCACCCAGGCACTACTTATGCACTCATGGAATAACCCAGATACTACCCCTGCACTCCTCCAGTCATCCAGGCACTATCCATACACTCCTCCAATCACCCAGGCACTACCTGTGCACTTATAAAATCACCAAGGCACTACCTATACACTCATCTAATCACTCAGGCACTGCCCATGCACTCCTTTATTCACCCAGACATTACTCCTGCATTCATGCAATCACCCAGGCACTAGTTATGTACTACTCCTGCAGTCATGCAATCATGCAGGCACTACTTATGCACTCATGCAATATCCCAGGCAGTACCCCTGCACTCCTCCAGTCACACAGGCAATATACATGCACTTCTCCAATCACCCAGGCACAACCTATGCACTTACAAAATCACCAAGGCACTACCTATACACTCATCTAATCACTCAGGCACTGCCCATGCACTCCTTTATTTATACAGACATTATCCCTGCATTCATACAATCAAACAGATTACCCATGCACTACTTGAATCACTCAGGCACTGTTCATGCAGTCATACATTTGCTCAGGCACTTCTGCAGCACTCATGCAATCAACCAAGCGCTACCCATGCAGTCTTCCAATCATCCACGCAGTACTCCTGCCCTCATGCAATCACCCTGCTACTACTTGTGCACTCCTCCAATCACCCAGGAACTACCCAGGCAGTCCTACATGCAGCCAGGCACTACCCAGTCACTCTTCCATGCACCTAGGCCTTACCCATGCACTTCTTCAATCACCCAGACATTACTCCTGCACTCATACAATCACACAGACATTAGCCATGCACTCCTTCAATCACTCAGGCACTACACCTGCAGTCACGCATTCACCCAGGCACTACTTATGCACTCATGGAATAACCCAGACTCTACCCTTGCACTCCTCCCGTCATCCAGGCACTATCCATGCACTCATGCAATAAGTCAAGCACTACCTATACACACATGCAATCAGGCAGGGACTACTACAGCACTCATTCATTCCCTCAAACACTATCAATGCACTCATTCAATGACTCAGGCAATACTGCTGCACTCATTCATTCACTGAGACAGTACTTATTCACTCATACAATGACTCAGACATTACCACTGCAGTCATTCATAGAACACATACAAGTTTGTCTATTTTTAACCAATTAGGCGGTTCTAAAAAGAACCATTTTTTTTCTTCTTTTTTTGTTTTATATTTTTATTGTATTATTTAAACCCTTTTTTGAATTTTTTGGTATTTTTTTTTTAATTCGAAAAAACAAACAGAACCAACAGTGAACATGATGAAAAAATTATGCAATTATAAACTCTTTGCATAGAAAAAAAAAAAAATGAACAGTGGTGATTTCTTATAGCAAACAGGACAGCGTCCAGTGATTGCTCACTAAAGCAGAGAATTTTTTGCATTTTATGAAACGCTGTTCCACTCGAGCGAACTCAGGCAAGATGTTGGCTGTGGTAGAAGATGTTGATCCACCTGACGTGCAAGGTCCAGCAGCGTTGTCGTCGCTTCTTTGCCTCTCTTGTTCCCGTCTTAGCTGTTCCTTAGCTAGACGTCGAGGATGTATAGTTTGTAGCTGTTTCAACATCGACGACGTCCCACAGGAATATTTTATTTCAGAACCTCATGAGAGGACATTTTGGCAAATAGTGCCGTAACTTTACGGGCATTTACTTTTTTTTCTCCTAGAGGAATAGAGAAAAATGCCCATTCAACACTTTCATACCTCTTCTTTACAGGTTCCTCCACGTCTTCTTCATCTTCAGAGGGAAGTTGTACAGGTGCACCACCAGCTGCCATTTTCAGTTCTGTTTAAAAAAAGCACCAAAAAAAGGCAAGCAGGACCAGAAGACAATAGGTGTGTCTCCTAAGATGCTCTTCAAGGAATGAGAAAAAAATGGGTGGGGTCCTTCAAGTTCTAGAATCAAAAGGTTCTTTACCAATGAAATGCTTTCTTTTGAAGTCACATGGGATTCGCGCACCCGGCGCACAACTGGCGCGCACCCAGCGTGATTTCCGAAAAATATATTTAACAATAATATATCTTTATTCCAGTTATAAATATATGATATTTACAATTATCTTAAATAATGTCTTGGTGTAATATATTTAATAAAGTTATATACATATACTTTTAAAACTTAAAGATTTGCGATGGATTACCCCTAGCATGCAGGGATGTGTAGTCACATCGAGCTTTTATTAAACGCCTATAGTAGGTTCCAATGCTTATAGATTTCAGAGAGTCAGTTAAAATCCTTTGTAGGATCTGGATGTAATGGGAGCAGACACTTTTCATAAAGACGCACTGTGCTGGAAACCGGAGCAGGATGGTTCCTCTCCCTCAGCCTCTCATTCATTCGAGATGGTGCATCTTGCACGGGAGGGCACCCGTGTCATAATTTTAATCAACAAACGCCGAAGCTTGAACACTTGTCAAAACAGGCCACGCCCCCTCCCTGCACCACTGTGCAAACGCGCCCCCTGGTGCGTTGTAAATTGGAGGATTAAATCCCCTTGAGTCCTGAGGGTCCCTGAGGTCCAACTAGCCCACCAGGTACCTCCAGTAAGCGCCACAGAGCTGCGTTGCAGAGAGGTGTAAAAAGGGGCGTGACCTCGGACCACCTCTCTGCAAGGCAGCCCTGTGGTGCATACTGGAGATACCTGGTGGGCTAGTTGGCCCCCAGGGACCCCCAGTATTGAAGGGGAATTAATTCCCCAACTTAAAACGCGCCACAGGGCGCGTTTGCAGACTGTTGCTTTTACATTTTTTTTTTTAGAAGGGGGGGCTGGGTGGCCCCCCTTCTTTTTTCTTTTTTTGGGCCCTGGGGACTCCATCCCCCAGGGCCTGACCCCTTTTTTAATTTAAAAAAAAAAAATCAAAACGGGAAGGGGGCCACGTAGGCCCCCCTCCTGTGGCCAATTCAAGCCCCGGGGACCCCATCCCCCGGGGCATTGCCACATATATGGATTTATTTAAGTAGGGGGGCTCCGAGGCCCCCCACCTGAGGCCTCTATTGGCCCCGGGGACCCCATCCTCCGGGGCTGGCCTTTATTTATTTATTTTTGGGGGGGAGGGGGGCTCGCATGGCCCCCCTCCCGGGACACTTCTAGCCCCGGGGACCCCATCCCCCAGGGCCAGCCCTATCCGTTGGGGACCGTGGGGGGAGCCTCAATGCCCCCACGGTCCCATCAGCTCCCTGCCTCCTGCGCGCGCCGGCATTGCTTTTCCACACGTGAAGCTGCTGACATGCAGCTCCCCGTGTGGAAAAGCAATGTGCTTTGGATTTTGGAAGAGAGAGCAGGTTTCCCTGCTCTCTCTTCCAAAATCCAAAGAAAGTTTGCTATGACAGGGCGGGAGCCGCACGGCTCCCGCCCTGTCATAGCAAACAGCAGTGTCCCGGGTGGGAACCCCAGGACACTGCAGGAGCTGGCCCTGGGGGTGGCGGTCCCCAGGGCAATGGCTGGCTCCAGGAGGGGGCCGCGCGGCCCCCTCCCTACTATTTAAAGCCCTGGGGAGGTGGTGGTCCCCGGGGCTCGGGGGTCCGTAACGGACCCCCGAATTTACATAATTAGTGCCCCGGGGAGGTGGCGGTCCCTGGGTCGTTTGGGGGGGCTCGACCCCCCCACACAGGTTTATTTATTTTAAAAAAAAAGCCCAGGGGGGTGGCGGTCCCCGGGGCAGCAGGGGGGCTGAGTGCCCTCCCACACATTATTTTAAGCAAGTCCCGGGGGTGGCGGTCCCTGGGGCTGCGGGAGGGCCGAGTGCCCTCCCGCACATTATTTAAAACAAGCCCCCGGGGGGTGGCAATGCCCCTGGGACCTGGCCCACCCGGGGGCCTCAATTAAATGAATCGCGCACCCGCGCTTCATTTTTTTAAAATTTCGGTGGGATTCGCAACCCCAGCGCGAATTTCTCTGAAATTTAAAAATAAAAAATGCTTTTTTTGGCCCTGGGGGTCCTTGTGGGACACCCTGAGCAGTTCTGGGGGGTCAGGGTGTTTCTACCCTGCCCCCTTTTCTGTTTTTTTCACCTTTGTTTTACTGTTTTCTTGTGACTCAGTTCTACCGAGTCACAAGATGGCTGCCAACACTTCCTGGTTTGGAGTGTTGGCAGCCAATCACAGTGAAGCTCGTGGTCGGGAGGGTTCGTGAACCCTCCTCGGCCATAGATATCGAAACTTTTATTTTTTTAATTTCTCAGCAACTACTGAACGGATTTACACCATTTAAAACCAAGCACTACCTTTTTGCCAAATTTGGTGTAATTCCGTTCAGCAGTTTGGGCTGTAGCCTTGGCTAAAGTTTCCTATGGGAAATTGATTTTCCGACCTCTATTTTTGAATTTCTCAGGAACTACTGAACGGATTTACACCATTTAACAAAAAGGACTCTTTCTGAACCAAGGGCTACCTTTTGCAAAATTTGGTGTAATTCCGTTCAGCAGTTCGGGCTGTAGCCGTGTCTAAAGTTTCTTATGGAAAATAACATGGAGAAAACATGTTTTGGGACCCCCCTTTTTTCTCGGCCCCCGCTTGACGAATCACCCCGAAACTTTCAAGACAGGAGCTGACCGGAGCGCCCCACTAGTTTTAAAAATTTCGTGATGATTCGTCAAACGACGCCAAAGTTATTGAGAAAACAAAAAATGCTTTTCCTATGGAAAATAGGTCCTAACTATAACTACCTACTGGCGACCGCCAGTAGGTAATATATATGAATATATATATATATACAGTCCAATGCTCACTCGTGGATGAATGAGCCCGACATATGCTGGGGTTAAACAGAAGGATTTATTCCAGTCATTAATATCAAGAGTCATGCAGGAATACAGGAAACGCCAGGCAGACGCGTTTCAGCAGTTGTGCTTTCCTCAGTGCCAGTTTCCAAACAGGGCCTCTCACCTGGGGGTCTTTAAGAGTTCTATGGCAATCTTGTGGCCACTCCCATTCAATGATAGTCCAGCCCCGCCTCTGCTTGCAGCTTGCATTCACCTCGTGCTCCACTGAGACCAAGTGCATGATGGTCACTGAAGTTCGATGGAGAGACCCATACAGTGAAGTGCCTGACAAACACCAAGTGGCATCCCAAACTTGTTGGCTCACCGGGCTTCGCAGACCTACAGCACTCCGGTCCCAATGGGAATGAATATTGATTGCTGGAACCTGGTGTGACCCCTGCAGTAAGATACTGCATCCTCTCTCCCCAATGCGGTATATATGAGCCAATGCCGGTGAACCGCTTAGGGGGGGCAACGCGCTGTATACAATACGGAGTCCAAAGGTGCTGGCGGGCACGTCGCACCAGATCGAGAGGGCATGCCGGCAGCCAGTGCCAGTGGCAAAATATACAGTCCAATGCTCACTCGTGGATGAATGAGCCCGACATATGCTGGGGTTAATATATATATATAGGGAACGTTAAAGTTAAGCTCTGATTATACATGCACAAAACCATAAAAATTCTGCAGTTATAGTTACCTGAGCTTATTATAACTTACGCCCCTTCAATGCACTGCTTATGATCTCACATATTACATCACTCATGTCATTTGAAATGTCATCAGTGATGTCACTGACCATGTCATGAGTGATATAATATGTGAGGCCATAAGCAGTGCATTGCAGGAGCATAAGTTATAGTTCTCTCAGGTAACTGCTGAATTTCTATGGTTTTGTGCTTGTATAATCTGAACCAAACTATAACGTCCCTTTAAGGTTTTCTTCATTCTATTTTCTAACTATAACATCCCTGTAACCTTTGGTTTTTCCAGTGAATTTCAAAGGTTTTTCAAATTACTTTTTCAAAGTATTATGTCTGAGTAATGTTTAGTTTTTTTAGTTAATTTCTAGGGTTTATTTTTAGGACTAACTATACCACTATTTATTTTAATGTAAAATATGTAATGTTTTTGTAAATGTAATTCAACAAGGTTTTTTTTTTAATCATTTTTTTGGTACTATAGCATTTCCGTGCGTCCCAAAATATAGACAGGACCACAAGTAATCTATAGTTATTGATTCTGATCACTTGATCACAATATATCCGCGAATTGCGAATCACAGGTTTGCTGTAATTTTTTTTCACTTATTTTAAGTATGTACATTCCTCTTCTTTCGTTAATGACATCAGTGTGAACATTTTTATAGATATATATGTGGCACCCTATATCTGTTTTTCAAGAAACCTACTCGATTTACGAGTTTCGCATCTTCGTGACTCGACAGACTGGAATCGCGAATTTGATCGATGACACATCCAAACATTGCCTTTTGATTGGGTATATTAGAAGTCCTCCCATGTACATGTAAAACCACACCCCAAAACTGTTATTTAATCAGTGAACTCTGTAGAAAGAGGATTCAGAAGCATTGGTGTTCTGTTTTTTGTTAACTTTTGTGAATAATTTTATAGAATGACTGAAGCTTCATCTTCTGTCCAGGATGAACATACAGAACCTATTGAGGATGAGGAGAAAGATACACCACCTGCAAGAAAAGAAAGTGATGTCTGGAAGCATTTCACAATACCTTCAGGGGAAAAAAGGTTACTGCTAAATATGTGCAGTGCAGTATTTGTGGCAAGCAGTTATCCAGGGGGACTGCAAAGAAGCATCACATGGGACACGTTCCATGTAGATGCACCTAAAAACAATTTATGAAAGGGTCTACAACTGGATGATGCAGAGAGAGCAGGGGCAGCAGGACAGTCCACCTCTGCAGCAGCCTTGGGAGAACCATCATCAGCTACAGTCATTACAATAGCAGCTGCCTGCGAAGAATTCAATGACATGGTTATTCACTGTGCGAAATGTCACATGCTTGTTGCTGTAAAAATGTCTTCTGTGGGTGCATTCTTGAATACAGTCAAGAAGCTGCAACTGGCACAATCCACAGATAATATGTCAGTGATAATGTGTCATTGACTGTATCGGTGGGAGAATGGGTGTGTCAGTGGCTGTATCGGTGTGTGCCTGGGTGTGTAAGTGGTTGTATCAGTGTGTGCATGAATGCATCAATCTCTGTATCTAAATGTGACTGGGTGTGTCAGTAGTTGAATCAGTGTGTGCCTGGGTGTGTAAGTGGCTCTATCGATGTGTGAGTGGGTGTGTCACTGACTATATAAGTGTGTGCCTGGGTATGTCAGTGTCTTTAACAATGCCTGCCTGGGTGCATTAGTGCCTGTAATAGTGTGTGCCTGGGGTTTGTCAGTGGCTGTATCAGTAAGTGTGTGGGTGTTTGAGAGGCTGTATGAGTGTTTGGTTGAATGTTGAAGTGGCTCTATTGAAATGTGAGAGGGTGTGTTATTGGCTGTATGAGTATGTACCTGGGTGTGTCAGTGTGTGTTTATTGGAGTATGGCTTGGTGTGTCAGTAGTTGTATCAGTGTATGCCTGGGTGTGTCAGTCTCTAACAATGTGTACCTGGGTGCGTCAGACACTATCAGTGTGTGTGTGGTTGTGTCAGTGGCTATATCGGGGTGTGCCAGGCTGTGTCAGTGGCTATATTGGTGTGTGTCTGGGTGTGTCAGACTCTATATCAGTGTGTGGCTGGGTGTGTCCATGGCTGTATCAATATGAGTCTGGGTGTTTGAGAGGCAGTTTTGTTGCTTAGCTGAATGTCTAATTGGCTCTGTTGATATTTCCCTGGGTGTCTCCTTGGCAGTATTGGTGTGTGCATGAATGTATCAGTTTCTGTATCAGAGTGTGGCTGGGTGTGTCATTAGCTGTAACAGTGTGTGCTGGATGTATCAGTGTCTAAAAATGTGTACCTGGATCTCTCACACACTCTATCAGTGTGTGGCTGGGTGTGTCAGTGGCTGTATTTGTGTGTATGGGTGTTTGAGAGGCTGTATCAGTGTTGTCGGGTGCATCAGAAGCTGTATTGCTGTATATCTGGGTGTGTCAATGCCTGCATTGGCATGTAAGTGGGTGCGGGACTGGCTGTATTAATGCCTTCCTGGGTGTGTATTCTGAGAATGTAATCGTATGATACAGTGCTGAAACATTACTCCAATAGATGATGTCATACATCTGTATGAAAACACAAAAAACACAAAATTTAGTTAGTTTTACAATTTATAAAATTACACATTACCAGTAATGCATAACTTCATGATAGCAATCAAATTACTACTCATTTCGTATAGTATAATGCTATGTTACATTAGAATTAAGCATTTCTTTTCCCTTTTTACTGTTTACAGTTTCTATACTCAGACACCATAAATTATATATTATTGAAAGAATCATCACTAAACAGTGGGGAAATAACAATCATACAGATTGTAGAAAAAAACTGCTTACTATGTCGCTGCATTTAAGCAACACTGTGTTGCACTCACTACAATATTTTAAGCAATGATTTTACCTGTACTTCCTCTACTAATGTAAAGAAATGTATCCTGTAAATGAGACCTTCATCATTAAAACCACTTCTAGATATATAAGGCACACTATCATATGGAAAGCCTTATAAAGATATCACACCTGGTAGGCCGCATGATGTCATAAATCCTGAAAATGTATGTACTATAATTAGAATTGTATTCCTACTTAGAACTTCAGGTCCAGAAACAAAAGGTAAGAATTTAGCTGCTTATAAGGCAGTCTTTGTTTGAATTTGAGGTTGCTATCAATACATTCTGTCCATCCACTTTTACTTTTTACATAGAGACTGTAGTGAGCAGATGTGACAGTAAGAGGACTTACTGTCACATCTGCTCACTACAGTCTCTATGTAAAAAGTAAAAGTGGATGGACAGAATGTATATGTTCTTCTCGAAATGTTCTTCTCGAAATAGATATGTGTCCTGCTTTGAAATTTGTAATCTGTTTACATTTTACTTCTATCTGGTCTGCATTGTTGTAGCATTAAAATAAGATAATTCCCACTTCTTCGTAGACATAATGTTGACATGCGATCTGATCAACAATTTGGGCAGGTATTGTTTTGTGTAGTTTGTTTGAACAATCTGTCAAAAGACACAGTTTTGCAATCTGGTAGTGTTAAATAAAGAAATTGCTCCAAATCTATTTCAGTACTCTATGTGAATGAGCAATCTTCACACTCATGGTTTCATGAGTAAGTTCAAATAACTCATCAATACATATTTCGTTTTCTTCTAATACTCCAAAGATCCCCATTATAAACTCCTCTGCATCCTGTTGAGTGTTTAGAGTAAACTGTACAGATCCACTGCATCTATCAACAAGGTCTCAAATGTATGAAGCAGAATGTGTTGTAGTCCTATAATTATGTAAACGTTGCAACAAAGCACACAGTGCAGAACACAGTTTCTTCTGTCATTTCTGTTCAATTGCATAAACAAGATGAGGTTTTTGAAAAAGTATGTTTAGAACAACATTTGCATAGCAGTTGACACCAGAAGAATTTGACAACTGGTAACCAAGAATATCTCCCTCATTGTCAATTTGTTTTCTTAACAACTTCTTTCTTCTCTATCACTTCTTTCTCTCAGATGACATCACTACACTCTTTTGGAAGCTTTCGCTTTGGACAGATGTTGCGTTTTTCATAAATGAGATACTGTCCTAAATGAAAAGCATAAACACTTCTTAATCGATTGTACTCTTTAACACAACTCGGACCAGTACTTACTTTGCTGTCATCAAATGCAACCAAACACAAACCGGACAATGTTCTAAGTCGAGATAAGGCTACATATGGCATTCCTTCCTTAAACGCTGTACTCCCAGCATTAACCAATGCTGAATCTACACTTAAATCCTGAGATCTATGAATACTTACAGCATATGCTAGAGAAACGGGAAACTGTTTCCATTGCACATGTAAGTCTTTCACAAGCAAAAAATGTACAATGCCCTTCTAATCTGCTTTACGCTATCAATCTGATCAAATTTATTTGCTAAGTACTCTATCTCACTCCTGTTATTAAAGCTTATGAAATCAATAATTTTACCTATGACACCATTAACTAATCCTTCCTCTACATTTACATTTCAGTGCAAAATTACTCTACAGTTCTTGGAAACACTTAAACATTTCTCCAATCCTGCAGTTTTTTTAACAGAGTTTTCCAATTAATCCAATTTAGTTTGCAATTTTTTGTTTAGCAAAACTGTAATGCCGTGGTGTTTCATTTAGTCTATAGCCGTCATTTCCAAAGTTGTTCTTTCTCCAATAGCAGCAATTCTTTGTTGAAAGAGACATACTCTGCTAGTGTAAGCATTAGGCACACAGTTGGTTTTCCTTCTCGAACAAAAGTGAACATTATCTCTGCTGCTGTCTTGTTCGTTAGAAACTTTTTTTTAGAAGACGACTTTCTAGCAGATGCTTTCCCTCTTTAGAAAGAACACCTACTCTATTATCTTTCATAATATTCCCATATTCAACATCAGATGCTTGCCACATATTCCTAAGTAATTCTTTGTACTGGAAGTTTAACCAAATATTGACATTTCCAATGCTTCCCAAAGAATTCTGAGTTTCATCGTGGAGCAGAGTCTTGAACACAGACTGTCCTTTTACAGGTGTAAGTTGCAGTAGATCTCCAAAAACAATCAAGTGTTTTCTAACCCTGGGCGGAGCAGGCGTAGTGCCTCTACATGAAGTTCCATGGAGTTGGAAAACAACTCCGTGGAACTTCGCTCCGCGCCCTCCCCTCTCCCAAAGTAATTATAAAGTAATTAAAAAGGCACTTACCTGCCAGGGCTGCCTCCTCCTCGCCATGGCCACTCTCCTTCCTCCTCCTCGCCATCCTTCTTCTTAAATAACCCCTATGTTGTATGTCTTGCGCATGCGCACTCGCAAGACGTACAACGTAGGGGTTATCAGTGAAGAAGGACGGCGAGGAGGAGCAGAACTTGCTTTTTGAGGCCGATTTCGTCACTGTCCTTTGGGATGGTTCATGTAACATACTGCTGTATGAAAGAAAGTACAGACTCATCTGTGTCTATTCCAAACTTTGGTGCATCTTTAATCCACAACAATATATGAATATGAGGAGAACCTCTTGCTTGGCACTCTTTATGCTAAAAGAAATCAGTGACTTCTCCAAGAGGTGGATTTTTTTTGTTGCAGATGAAGTCTAGTATGGCTGTAAATCTGTGGTTAAAATACCTACAAACATTTGTGGGATCCAAAGAGCAAAGTTCTCCTGGTGTCTTCAGATTGATGCCCTTAATATTATACTTTGCTTCTCTCAAAACGTCATGTAAGTCATACCATGCATACTGTGCACAACTGAGTGTCATAAGTCAAGTTGGTGCACCTAAATTTCGTAACATACATTTTTGCTCACCATGACAAAGATACCAATATTCATTGGTGCCACGTTGGCACTCCATCAAATTGATCAAATTGTATTCCAACTTCTCATCTTTTTATGAATTTTGTCAACACAGTTTCCTGCAGACATATTTTGTAGATTAACGACTGTCTTCAGAATATGGTTAACAGAGTATGATAGTCCAGACAAGTCACTTTCAAATAACAGATGGAATATACATGGAATACTTTGACAAAATCTAGGGTCCTCTGAATATAATCTAGTTGACCTGTACTCAGCTGCTGGTATTTGCACTGGGCGGTCATCATCCTGTCTGTCTATTCCAGAGGACATAGTTGTGGAAAACAGTGAGCTTCTAAACTTTTCTCCCAGATACTAATTGGAGTTCCTTTAGCTTGTTTCATCTGGTACAGTTCAATGGGATCCCCCATAATGTATTTTGAATGCAGTGGATGGATACTGTAGTGCTCATAGATTTCTTCTGATTTAGATCTATCCACGTATTCAAACTGTGCACTTGAAGGTAACATTTTTTCCTCCATGCAACTTCCATCTGTATGAACATCCACATCTTTTTAATACACATTATTCTGTTTCAGATAGATTGTAGCATTCTTCACCTTATTCACATCCACTAGTTCTTGACAGATTTTTTTGTTTTTTGTGAGCACACCATTCACTAGAATAATAAGCGGTTCATCTGTATCTCTCTTTACAACCACAGTTTCAAAATTACTTTTAAAATCTACCTTTAAGGCCTTTCTGTAGCTCAGTCAGTGGTAGTTTCCCTGTCTTTGGTTCCATACGAGCTATTGCCTGAAATGGGTGTATAGATTGCATCAATATTGTTTCAGAAACATTTAGATGTCATAGTTCCTCTGGAATTTCAAGCAACTCCAGCTTATTATATATTGCTATTGCATGCATTTTGTTGTCCTCTAAATTGTCATAGCATACTTACACATGATGGGCCGTGTTGACAAATCAAACCATTCCTCCACAAATAAATACACAGCAAACTCTAGCCATTTTCTCTGTTTTCCTACTCACTTTTTGACAACACATCAACATTTTGTGTTTGGCCTTTGCAGTGAGTGCACCGACAACATATTCAGATGTATGCTAGTTTCTCTGTAGAAACTGCATTAAACTTTACTATTTCTTGTGCAAAGTTATCAGTACTAACATCTGTGTTCTCTTCCTCTACACCTGGACATACCAACTCCTCATTTTCCCCAGACTCTACTTCAGACCAAAGAAACAGAATTGTTTAGCAACACAAACTTTTTCAACCTCTGATACTGTACCATACAAAAGAGCTTTGTTCATTTCTCCTAAACACAATGCTGGACTTTTTACAAAGGAAAGTATTCTAACTAAATGTTGTATTTTTGAATGATGAATAGCCAACATTCAGAAATGATTAAAGGTGCTTGTGCACACTTTATTTGACAAACACGCTAGGGAATGCCATTGTAAATTAGTATATTTCCATACTTTGCACTGATCTAATCCTTGCAACATTGCAATTTTCTACTTCACAATTTTACCTGGAAAACGACCTAGAAAATTTCACAATATATCTATTAATTCCTGGCAAACACTACAAATACTGCTACACTCCCATTTATACACAGGGTCAGGTCTATGCCTTCCTTGTTACTCTTCAGATATCTCTTCCTCTTCCTTTCTAGGAACCATCTCTTCTTTTGTAATGGGAGTACCATCTTTTACCTCACAGCATTGACCAGTTTCTTCAACTGCATGAACTACTGTGTAACCAACTTCAACTGCAAGACCAAATGTATCAAAGTAATTATGGTAAGACACTGGGAAGTTCTAAAATCAGATTATTTAAATGGGGCTAGCATTAGCCTGTATCCACACATACAGAAAAAGGGTCATCAAAAATAATGATAAGCATTATCCTGTAGCCAAAAATATTCATGAAGAGCATCAAGGAAAAAGTTAATTACTAAAGCTCTTTGCTGTTGATAGAATCATACCTCCTAGATGATGAGGCAACAAAAAACTGATGTTGAGAAGTCTAGAGTCCCGTTATATACTTGATCTTGAAACTAAAATTCCCTCTGGAATAAATATAGAGGATGAGATGACAATAAAACGTTGAGCTTCTAGAAGCAATGATCTCTCTGCATTTGGAACAGTGATTGATTTTTTAACATTTTGATTTATTTAATTATTTTTGTGGTTTTATACAGTGCAGACTAGGCCGGGAGGCATCAGAGCACTTTAAAATGTAAAATAGAAATACACACAGATAAGGGGAAGAAGGAAAACTCCTACTACGACCTCCTCACAATATACTTCTCACACACAAAAAGAAGTAGGAGCATATACAGTCGCTAATTTTTAAAGGTAAACTGGCAACAATACTGTGTTTAGAAAACTGCCCTCACCCACAATAAATTGTGGCATGCTCCATCATAGGGCTGCTAAACACACCTCTGCGCAAGCCAACGCATGAGGTGGAGCAATTGGGTGGGGGAAACAATACAAACATATAGAAAAATAGGGATCAAATCAAAAGTAGAGTGCAGACAAAGAAAATTAAAACTAACTCAAGGATCTCCAGATACCAATTTTATTTGTGGATTCCCTGGTTAGAGTAAAAAAAGGGGGGTCTCGCTGACCCAGTGGTTGGTGGTAAAATGGTAAATTATGGACCATTAACCCCTCCACTCTGCAAGAATCATCGACATGTTTCAGCCGGATCTAGTGTCTTCCCCAGCTATCCTCAGGACTATTAGATCCCTGTATTAAAACCCTTTCCTCCTACCTTAATCAGTAGAACGAAGATTGTGCCTGTGTTTTTATGCAGGTCGTGTAATCACACTTTGATTAAGATCTGTAAGTGAAACAATGTTAAAACACGTGAAGGAAAACAAAATCAATACATGTGTGCATAATCGTAAAACAAGTTATTCTGCCCCTCTAAACTTATTCAGTGCGACTCAGCTATTTATACATAATTCTTATTTATAAATTTCACCGTATATCCAGACATTTTGTCCTTACCGGGCGTGTAGGTAACACCCTTTATCCTATTAAAATCACAATGTCAAATTTCAAACCATCATTACTCCGATTATATTACCATCCATTAATATCACTATTGGTAGAAATATTACACATGGGCATTTACTCTGTAAACCTTACCGAGTTTCACCGTAATTTGAGCTTGAATGGGTGGGGGAGTGAGGACGGCTCACTGTAGTCACACTCTATTCGTGGATAAAGAAATAAATAATGAGGAGGAGGAGCCGACAAGATGGCCATGTAGGACGTCTTTCTCGGAGCTCCGTCCCAGAGCGGTAGCATCCGACATCATCCTGCGGTGTTTCTGAAGCACCAACCTCATCCCACACTTCGGTCCAATACGGAGCGCTCCCCGGTCCAAGAATCGAGTACCGGGGTGCAGTATAGCAGGCCCATGAAACGCCGAAAGTTGTGCGACCTTCCGACGGAGCCGCCATCTTAGGAGGGACGGAGGAACCGGCGGTGCTCCTCGGAGGCCGTGATCGCCTGTTTGCCGTGGTGGGGACCCTAACATCTGGAGAGGAGTCATCGTGCTTTTCACGCCAAAAAACATGGAAATGTACCTGGGGATTGGCGGCAACAGTGGCGGATGGCACTGAGGTGAGCAACATCATCCAGAAGTAGCCAGACGGCAGCCGATTAGCGGAGGATCGGGACGCGGCAGACACGGCTGGTGACCCGTACAAGCCCTAAAAAGGCCGAATCTAGGATCCGGAGACCTAGCAGCCAGGCGCCCACCAAGAAGAGACCCACACTTGGAGCTCTCCTCTACCGGTGGAAGGTGAGCAGCAGGATTAGCTCAACATTCCGGTGAGTGGGAGAAGCGTGATACTGGACGCGCGGCAGACGCCATTTCCCCGCTGCGCGCCACACAATGGGGATAGATGAATAACCCCCGAGAAAGCCGTGAAACAGCTTCCCAGCGGCAGCAGTAAACTCCGCAATGCCCGGTACTTATCGGGGGGGGGCCTTTCCATATAAATAATCATACCCGAAATAGAGGTTGGCCGTGCCTGACTCAAGATGGCGCCTGCTGAGGACAGAACACCTCATGCTGCAACTGGGGACATGTGGCTGGCTAGACACCCACGCTAGAGGTAGGGCAAAAACCGCACTATCTCTGGACAGTTCTTCTGGGTGTTTCGCCGCCCAGGGGCCTGCAAGATCTCCGTGTGAGCCATACCAAACCCCGCGCACAACTACACATGGGCTGCGTGACCGACTCACTTAACAGAGTCGCGGGGTTATTCTCTCTGGAGGTGGAGGCCCCAGGTGGCCGATGCGTGATGAAAGACACACTGACTATCAAGGGGGGAACTGAAGATGAAATGGCACCCAAACCGTGAAGAGGACTGGGAATAAGGTACAGACGACACCTTAGGGCTTGCGGGGAACCCACTGACTTGACACCTGAAGAGCATCACGGGGCTGGCAAAGGGGCTGAGGAAGGCTCAGACAAAGTGACCTCACTAAGGCCTGGACTCAATACCCCTCATGCAGGCAATAGTGAAAACGCGAGGAATGTAGTGAGCTGTGCCCAATGCCTGGCCCTAAGATGGCCGCCTCTGGAGACATCTGACACCAATTTTCTAATAATGGCCACCATGAGTGGGCCCCTTTCCAAAGCACTCCTTCTCCCCTTGTTGGGGAGGGATCCAGCATTTATGCCCTGGAGTCTCAGAGACCCCTCTGAGAGAGTCCACAACACAAGGGAGTCTCACACAGCGGAGGCCTGGTTTTTGATCCCATTACCGCTGGGAGCACAGCACCATACACTGTGACCGGCGCGCTCGATGGAACTTTTGGACTATGCCCCCCTAGGCGGAAACTATAACCTTTCTGTATGTACTGCGGTGCCCGAGCAACCTTTGGCCGATGACCGGTGGAGCTGTCCCACACAGCTATAGAGAAGTTTGGCTCTGGTTCACCCCTTGGCTGTCACCTACCCAGCCGGACGTCGGACACTGTTTTTCCTCGTCTCCCCGTTGTGCCTCCTACACCCTCCCCCTCCTCTTCCCTCCATTATTCTCCTTCTACCTCCCCTATTCCTTCCCTCTCTCCCCTAATCTTCTCTCCCCTTGCCTATTTTTTACCTCACGTTTATGCTATGCTTTTGTACTCCTGTAATTCCTGTAACTACGCTCCAGTTACTGGTGTAACTTTGTAACCATGTTCTGAAACAATGTTTCTTCCTCATGTAAAGCGCTCTGATACCTCCGGGTCTAGCCAGCGCCATATAAAACTCAAATAAATAAATAAATAAATAAATGCATTGATAGTTAAGGTGAGGTTCGGACAATCACAGCTGTCAGTCATCCTGCATGCACTATAAAAATCCAGGAAGTATCTAGCACCCCCGGTTGTATATGTGACTTATTGTTCCACTCAGGTGACCACCTTGGAAAGTATAGAGGAAAGTGTCAACTCCTCTCACACACTCGTGTGTTTGTCTCCCCCTCAGTCCCAGCTTGCCTCATCAAGGTGAGTCTCTCGCTCACACTTTGTCACTCCGGACGCCGTGAAGGTACCGCGGCAGTCTAATGCAGCCCTCTTCATTAAGCCTCCACTTCCCGGCACATAATCGCGTATATGTGTCACGTGACCGGAGTACATGACTCAGGAGCTAGGGAGCTGGGCCGCTAACCTCATCTGCCATCTTGGAGTGGTATGTAAATGTTTGGCGGCTGTTCAGGATCTCAATAGGCAGCCTGTCATACCCCAAATCTCGTCTGAGTCTCTAATTAGGTCTGCATGTCCGCTGTGGAAGCGGGTTGGCACGCCTCAACCCAGGTTCATGAGGTAGGCGTCAAGAGATGTTACTGAATGTTATCTATGGTAAGGTTGTTATCACCCCTAGTATTCTTAACCAGACCGACTCTGTTCAATGAAAAATATTACAGGAGTGGATAGAGGAAAAATCCCCCTTTCCTCAACGTTGTCATCCTGGTGAGGTCTGGCACCTCCATTTTCTAATAGAAGTTGAAGCAGGAGTCACCACGCCCGCCCCTCAAATATATGGAAGGTTATCGGGGTGCAGGGTTTGAATTAAGAAACATCCTCATAATCTACTGAGCGTGTTCCATTGAATGTAATCGTTCAGGCCAATCTCATGGCTACGTGTCCTGTAGATCCATTTCTGTTCTCTCAGAAATAGGATTTTCTCGGGATAACGGTTTCTAGCGGAGATGTATGGTTTATCTAGTATTGTCCACCATATGTCATCCACTGAGTTCCTCTCGTCTGCATAGTGTGTGGTGAAACGTGTTATGGTTTTTTGGCATCTAATGTTTGACCTATTTTCCATTATTCTTATCTTCACCTTCCGTGTTGTCATGCCTATGTACAAGAGTCCTCATGGGCATCTGATCATATAAATTACATTATTAGAATTGCAATTCGTATGTCTACACTGCTCCCACGGGTAATCCAGGCCAACATCAACCGTTTTGGTGTTCTCCGTTAGTTTATAAACGTCACATGATCCACACCTAGTGTGTCCAGTGACTGGGGAAGGTCCCACAATCTCTCTTGGTCTTTATGTGTGTCAGGTCGAGGTCTTGTATGTACCAAGTGGTCCCTAATGTTCTGACTCCTTTTAAAGGAAAACAGAGGCTTGTCCAAATTCAGGCCATTTGAGTACAAAATCCACCAATTTTGCAAAATAATGCGTTTGATGTTGTTAGAGGCAGTATTGAAAGTAGTCACGCAGATAACATTGCTGATTTTTGGCTTCTCCACTTTCTCCAAGAGGGCCTCCCTGTTGCAATTGAGTGGTCTTTTCTGTACCTTTTTGATGACTCTATTGGGGTATTTCCTCCTGTGTAATTTTTCTGCCAAAGTACTTGACTCAACTTTGAAGTCCTCTGGATCAGACCAATTCCACCAGGGGCGGAGGTATTGTCCTACCAGAAGCTTTTCCCTCAAGGACTGGGGATGGAAGCTTTCGAAGAAGAGTAGGCCATTCCTATCAGTAGGTTTATGGAAGACCTGTGTCTGGAGTTTACCCCCCTTTGGGACAATTTCCAGGTCCAAAAATGGGAGACATTCCTTCATCAGAGTAGAGGTGAAGTGTAGGAGGGGGTTCTGACTGTTAAACTAGTGTAGGAAATTCATGATGAATAATTCATCACCCTCCCATATCAGTAACACATCATCAATAAACGTTCTCCAAAGTATAAAGTTGTTGCTCCACGAGCTACCGGTGTCAAAAATGAATTGTTGGTCAAAGGACGCCACATAGAGGCCTGCCAGGCTGGGAGCGAAGGCACTACCCATTGAGGTGCCGTGGGTTTTTAGATAGTTATTGCCTTGAAACTCAAAGAAGTTCTTAGTTAGGGCAATCTCAGCCAGATGTAGGATAAATGATCTTGGGGTGCAGAATCACCAGTCCTGATCATATAGAATCTCCTCTATCACCCTCAGTGTCTCCTTTTGGTGGATATTGGTGTAGAGGGACTCAATGCCCAATCCCACCAGGTATTCTCTGGTAGGATCAAAGTCCATGTCCTTGATGAGGTCCAGGACATCTGTTGTGTCTCTCAAGTAGACTGTCCTATTCTGAACTAATGGTTTGAGAACGAAATCGCAAAACTGCGACAGAGGTTCCAGGATAGACCCAATTCCAGACACAATGGGTCTACCTGGAGGAAGTCTGACGATTTGTGCACCTTAGGGAGGGTGTAGAAGTATGGAGTGATGGGATTCTGTTGACAGAGAAAGTGGCATTCCTTTTCTGAAATCCAATCATTGTTGATTGCTTCCTCCACCATTTGGCAGTCTCTATTTTGGTTTCTGGGGTAGGGTCCCTCTGAAGGATTTTGTAGTTTCTGCCATCAGAGAGCAATCTCAGGCATTCATTTTCAAAAGCTTTTTTCGTTTGCAGAACAATAGCCCCTCCTTTGTTAGCTGGTTTTATGATGATATCAGGGTTCCCTTTCAATTCTTCCAGTGCTGTTTTCTCCTCCCTGGTTAGGTTACTAAATGGATGAGATTCCTTCTTAGCTAGTATTTCCATCTCATGAATTACTGCCTGTTCGAAAGTGGCTACCTCCAAAGGGAGAGCTGAAGTCATAGGAGTGAAATTCGACTTCGGGCGGAAAGTGGTATCCCCTCTAAATTCGCCTGCATCAGGTCTGCCCTCGAAGAAAACCTTCAGTCTGATGTTTCTAAAAAAGTCTGACGATTCTTGTCTGAGTTTAAAGATGTCAGGTGTATTCATGGGAACAAAACCCAGGCCCTTATTCAGGAACCTCTCCTGTGGTTCAGTGAGTGGGGTGTCAGTAAGATTCATAACTAGGGTTAGTCCCTATTCGTTCCGGGAGAGGGATCCCACGACATGCTCCTTGTCACCCTCTGGTTCAAATCCTCCCATTGCACTCCTGGTGTCCCTCTCTGTTTGCCCCTGCCTCTTTTTTTACCCACTTGAGTTCCCTTCTTCATATCATCAATGTCATTATCAATGCATTGTTTATTTCTTTATCCACGAATAGAGTCTAACTACAGGGAGCCGTCCTTTCTCCCCCGCCCATTTGAGCTCGAAATACGGTGAAACTTGGTAAGGTTTACCGAGTTAATGCCCATGTACAATATTTCTACCAATAGTGGTATTAATGGACGGTAATATAATTGGAGTAATGATGGTTTGAAATTTGACATTGTGATTTTAATAGGATAAAGGGCGTTACCTACATGCCCGGTAACGACAAAGGGGTCGATTCCGATCTCGGTCGGAGGCGCACCCAATACCATTCGGTCGGGAAAAAAGCCATGCGAAAGCCTGTTTCCCGACCGATCCGTACAGTACACCGAACGAGCAAGTACGATGCGCACAACAGCAAAAAATCCGGCCGAGCCGTACTCACCAAAACCAGGTCCTGTACTCCGACCGAGGCGAATCCGGAAACGCCGAATCGAGTCGCACTGAAGGGAAAATGCAGCCCCGTCCGGCCGGACAAGTACGATGTGCTTTCCGTACGCTCCGAACCCGTCGCTACGCACGGCACGTCAAAGCATCCGGGAGAGGCGCATATAAGCTCCGATTCGCGCCACAACACGATCCACGGCTCCGAGACGAACACGGCACCGACGACGCGAAGCGACGAGGACGAGGCGAAGCGACGAGGACGACGCCAAGCAACGAGAAGGACGAACGACACGAACCAACCATGAATCCCTTCGTCCCGATCATACCAATATTCTACATTTACT
Organism: Calotriton arnoldi; assembly: GCA_963921515.1. NCBI lineage: Eukaryota > Metazoa > Chordata > Amphibia > Caudata > Salamandridae > Calotriton > Calotriton arnoldi. The sequence goes on from CAWUFW010020044.1 coordinate 41,222, forward strand.
ACCGGAACAGGCACGGACGCGTACGGCGCAGAAGGTAAGCCAGACACCAACCACAAAACACATACAACACGTACACGACACATCACACACACACACGGGGATGCTGAATATACTTGCAACAGCAGCACTATAGGGGCGGGATGCCCATCACCAATGCCACATATGCACACAGGGGCCTGGATGCGCACCACCACCCCTACCCAGGGGGGGCTGGATGCCTACCACTACTACCAGCCTTAGCCAGGGGGCTGGATGCCTACCACTACTACCACCCTCACCCAGGGGGGGCTGGATGCCTAACACCACCCTCACCCAGGGGGCTGGATGCCTACCACCACCCTTAGCCAGGGGGGCTGGATGCCTACCACTACTACCACCCTTAGCCAGGGGGCTGGATGCCTACCACTACTACCACCCTCACCCAGGGGGCAGGATGCCTACCACTACTACCACCCTTAGCCAGGGGGCTGGATGCCTACCACTACTACCACCCTTAGCCAGGGGGCTGGATGCCTACCACTACTACCACCCTCACCCAGGGGGGCAGGATGCCTACCACCACAACCACCCTTAGCCAGGGGGGCTGGATGCCTACCACTACTACCACCCTTAGCCAGGGGGCTGGATGCCTACCACTACTACCACCCTTAGCCAGGGGGGCTGGATGCCTACCACTACTACCACCCTCACCCAGGGGGGCAGGATGCCTACCACTACTACCACCCTTAGCCAGGGGGCTGGATGCCTACCACTACTACCACCCTTAGCCAGGGGGGCTGGATGCCTACCACTAATACCACCCTTAGCCAGGGGGGCTGGATGCCTACCACTACTACCACCCTCACCCAGGGGGGCAGGATGCCTACCACTACTACCACCCTTAGCCAGGGGGGCTGGATGCCTACCACTACTACCACCCTCACCCAGGGGGGCAGGATGCCTACCACTACTACCACCCTTAGCCAGGGGGGCTGGATGCCTACCACTACTACCACCCTTAGCCAGGGGGCTGGATGCCTACCACTACTACCACCCTCACCCAGGGGGGCAGGATGCCTACCACTACTACCACCCTTAGCCTGGGGGCTGGATGCCTACCACTACTACCACCCTCACCCAGGGGGGCTGGATGCCTACCACCACCCTCACCCAGGGGGCTGGATGCCTACCACTACTACCACCCTCACCCAGGGGGGCAGGATGCCTACCACTACTACCACCCTTAGCCAGGGGGCTGGATGCCTACCACTACTACCACCCTTAGCCAGGGGGCTGGATGCCTACCACTACTACCACCCTTAGCCAGGGGGCTGGATGCCTACCACTACTACCACCCTTAGCCAGGGGGCTGGATGCCTACCACTACTACCACCCTCACCCAGGGGGGCAGGATGCCTACCACTACTACCACCCTTAGCCAGGGGGCCTGGATGCCTACCACCACTACCACCCTTAGCCAGGGGGGCTGGATGCCTACCACTACTACCACCCTTAGCCAGGGGGCTGGATGCCTACCACTACTACCACCCTCACCCAGGGGGGCAGGATGCCTACCACTACTACCACCCTTAGCCAGGGGGGCTGGATGCCTACCACTACTACCACCCTTAGCCAGGGGGCTGGATGCCTACCACTACTACCACCCTTAGCCAGGGGGGCTGGATGCCTACCACTACTACCACCCTTAGCCAGGGGGCTGGATGCCTACCACTACTACCACCCTTAGCCAGGGGGCTGGATGCCTACCACTACTACCACCCTCACCCAGGGGGGCAGGATGCCTACCACTACTACCACCCTTAGCCAGGGGGCAGGATGCCTACCACTACTACCACCCTTAGCCAGGGGGCTGGATGCCTACCACTACTACCACCCTTAGCCAGGGGGGCTGGATGCCTACCACTACTACCACCCTTAGCCAGGGGGCTGGATGCCTACCACTACTACCACCCTTAGCCAGGGGGGCTGGATGCCTACCACTACTACCACCCTCACCCAGGGGGCAGGATGCCTACCACTACTACCACCCTTAGCCAGGGGGGCTGGATGCCTACCACTACTACCACCCTTAGCCAGGGGGCTGGATGCCTACCACTACTACCACCCTTAGCCAGGGGGCTGGATGCCTACCACTACTACCACCCTCACCCAGGGGGGCAGGATGCCTACCACTACGACCACCCTTAGCCAGGGGGGCTGGATGCCTACCACTACTACCACCCTTAGCCAGGGGGCTGGATGCCTACCACTACTACCACCCTTAGCCAGGGGGGCTGGATGCCTACCACTACTACCACCCTCACCCAGGGGGGCAGGATGCCTACCACTACTACCACCCTTAGCCAGGGGGCTGGATGCCTACCACTACTACCACCCTTAGCCAGGGGGCTGGATGCCTACCACTCCTACCACCCTCACCCAGGGGGGCTGGATGCCTACCACCACCCTCACCCAGGGGGGCTGGATGCCTACCACCACCCTTAGCCAGGGGGGCTGGATGCCTACCACTACTACCACCCTTAGCCAGGGGGGCTGGATGCCTACCACTACTACCACCCTCACCCAGGGGGGCAGGATGCCTACCACTACTACCACCCTTAGCCAGGGGGGCTGGATGCCTACCACTACTACCACCCTTAGCCAGGGGGGCTGGATGCCTACCACTACTACCACCCTCACCCAGGGGGGCTCGATGCCTACCACCACCCTCACCCAGGGGGCTGGATGCCTACCACCACCCTTAGCCAGGGGGGCTGGATGCCTACCACTACTACCACCCTTAGCCAGGGGGGCTGGATGCCTACCACTACTACCACCCTTAGCCAGGGGGGCTGGATGCCTACCACTACTATCACCCTCACCCAGGGGGGCAGGATGCCTACCACTACTACCACCCCCACTCATAGGATGGACAATGCATGACACAACCAGCACACCACAACCTAGGGAATGCAAGATAAAGACATCCCCCACCACCATGACAAGCGTGTGTAGGCTGTGTCAAATGCCTACAACACCGAACATGACTTTGAACATACAATGTGACCCCCTAGCACATGTGCCACACATATATGTGTGTGGTACCCACAATGCAAGCAGCCCATGACCATTGTGGCAATGGGGCCTAAACTCCCATCATCACAGTGACCAAAAGGTAAGTGTGGGGTCCATAGCTGAAGCACATTTTGACCATTGTGGCAATGGGGTCTAAACCCCCATCATCACAGTGACCAAAAGGCAAGTGTGGGGTCCATAGCTGAAGCCCATTTTGACCATTGTGGCAATGGGGTCTAAACCCCCATCATCACAGTGACCAAAAGGGAAGTGTGGGGTCCATAGCTGAAGCACATTTTGACCATTGTGGCAATGGGGTCTAAACCCCCATCATCACAGTGACCAAATGGGAAGTGTGGGGTCCATAGCTGAAGCACATTTTGACCATTGTGGCAATGGGGTCTACACCCCCATCATCACAGTGACCAAAAGGTAAGTGTTGACAAAGAAAGAGCTGCAACTGCCAAACTGCATGGATCATTCCTGGTCACAGAACCAAATACTCATCTGTGGCAAAGTAGTGTATGTGTCCCATTGCAACATAAATTGGGTGAGCCAAATACTGCAGTGCAAATGAGACATTCCTTTGGCCATGTGCAGACAAACAACACCCATGGGGGCTGACACCGTCAACATTCATCAATGACACAATGACAGAAGTGACCATCAGAATGCAGAACCACATATTTGCACCAATGGGCACACAAATGCAGATATCCTGTGGAGACAGCAGATGTGAGGTGAACAGATACCATACCATGGCAGCAATGGGACACACAAACCATGATCACTGTGCTGACCGATGACCTAGGAGTCCCAGGGACAGCAGGGGAAACACACCAAACAACATACAGCCAATGGCACACCCAAGATATGCCAATGCAGTGGTGCAGATGCACAAACACAAACAGGCAGACCAACACTGACATCATACACAGCAGGTGAGGGGGGTGCCAGTGTCCCCAGGTAACCACACAACACATGAGGAGAGCTGAATACCAATCATACAGATGTGCATACACTGCCACACTAAGGTAACTCATGGATCCAAATCCCCTATGTGGGCAAGCAGGCATTGTCAGATGAGAGGGAGCACAAAACACACATGTCACACAGGAACGTAGGAACAACAACTGACACAGCAAGACACAGACACACCACAGCACCACCCACAGGGCCCCCACAATGTGGTGACCCTTGGCTGCATAAAATTCCCACTCTGATGACAAAGCTGAATGTGGTTCACACTGTGAACCACAGTCATGTGTCCTGAGCAACAAACTACCATCACACCGACACAAGCACAAATCAATCAGCATGGCCAGTAAGCCAAGGCCAACATGGAGGCAGGGGTCCAGCTGGGCAACAACTCCCATCTGCACACACTCAACACCACACCCCTCGACCTCCAACAATGTGCAGCAGTGAAGTACACATGCACTGGTGACATTGCACATGCACCCATGACTATTCCAGGGTGGTGGGTGGGAACCAAGGTGCAGAAACACATCACACATGGCCACTCAACAAGACTCCTGAATGTCTGACACACTGCACACTACGCTGTACATGGACATGACGGCGATACCACACCAACCAATGGGATCCCAGCCACAGTCACACACCAATGAAGAAGCCAAGGTCACCCACAAAGAACACACATAGACAACAACCAACATCGCAGCCCAGACCCTGAGGAGTGCCAGCAGTCACACACACAACGTGTCACAATAACTTAAAGATAACACGAACTGAAAATCACATGACAGGGGCAAACAACAAGTGCCAAGGGGAAACCTGACTGGAACCCATCTGAGTCTGCACACAAACTCAGCCCTGACAGCAAACACACCTATGGGTGACACCCTGATGACCAGTAATGTGCCATGCACCCACATCACAGAGAACAAAGGGAGAAGACTTTGGGGGAACATAGCTCAAGTCAGCAAGCATCACAAACAGGTACAACACTAGGGATCACAGCATGCGCAGATAAATGGAAGTGAACACACAGACATGCACATACAACACACACCTTGGGCGCAGGCAATGTCACACGTGTACACACTGCCATGAGGGGACTCCACTCCTGTGTGAGGAAAGCTGTGCCATATGTTGCCTCAGTAGGGCCCCATCATGTCAGCTGAGCACTTGGTCACACAATCAACAATTAGCACCAAATGAGGGCTCCCGTCACATCAGCCTGGTCATGGATGTGCCAACGGAATCATCAGCACAGATCCAACACACTTGTATAGCAATGTTGCACTGACTACACGGATGAGTCCTTCCCCATTGATGCCCAAACCTGCATGTCCAGTGGAGATGGCAACACGGTCAGGGAAGTAGACAAATCCAACAATGGAAGGCACAACAGATGTGCAGGGGTGGAAGCCACAGATATGAAATTGCTAATGTAAGTAGGAAATCCCATTGCCAAATACTGAACACATGACACCCTCAGATGCTGCTATGGATGACATGGATACACCACATGATAGGACACATTCCCCCTGGACCACATGGGTTCCTGCACAGTAACACTTCATAATCATGAGACCAGATATCACCATCACTGCAGCAAGGGCATGGTTAGCAGCACCAACAACATGTACATCTGAAGCATGAGCACTAGAGAAAAGAAAGTTGCTTTATTCAGCATATGTGTTGAATGAAAACGACGTCCAGAAAAAAAGAGCAAAGGCCAATGGCCAGTCCATTGTCAAAGTTCAAACAGGGTGACACTGGCAGATGTCACCCTACGCATGCCTGCACAAAACCAGGGACAATCCACTAGGAGGGGCAACCGGGGGGCAGGCCAGGCACCGCAGGGACAGGATCAGGGCTCACCAGGGGGAGTCAGGGAAGGGGTGGTGGGTGCTGGAGAGCCACTGACAACTGCAGTGGAGGTGTCTGACATGGTGTGTGCCGGCACAACTGGGGGGCATGACTCAGATGTCGTGGGTGCCGGCACAACTGCAGTGGACCCTGCAGATGCAGTGGACAGGTCCGCCACTGCAGTGCCCAAGTCAGACAGGGCGGTAGTGGACTCCACTGCAGTGCCTACCTCCAGGGGAGGAGAATGGGGAACAGGCAAGGTGGGTTGGACAGAGGGGGAGGACACCCTCACCACATCAGTGGCACAGACAAGCGCAGCGGGGGGTGTGGTGCTGGGAGAGCAAGTGGCAGGGGGAGAAGGCCGGAGCATCTTGGGGATGGTATATCTGTGGGTGGGGGAACCTGGGGCAGGGTGTGGTGGGGGCACCTGTGGAGTGGGGGCCTGAGGGATGGAGGAAGGAGACCTGGTGCTTGAGCTGCAGGGCGGTGGCGGGGTCTTGCTCTTAGGACTCCGTGGGGACTTGCGGGTGGGGGCCTCAGTCCGTCTGCGCCTGGGGGAGGGTGTCCGGGGCGAGGGGCACTCTGCTCCGTGTGGGTGGGCTTCCTCTTCCCCCGGGATGCTGGAGCAGCTTCATCGGTGGGGAAGAGGCCGAGGTCACAGAGGAAGAGCTGCTGTGACTTTGGGGTTGCAGGTGAGGCAAGGGAGGGTGCTTTGGAGGGAGAGGGAACTGAGGACTGCGCAGTGCATGTGGATGCGTGTGTGTGTTCCAGGGCCCCATCCCCTGTGAGTCTGGCTTCAGTCCCCTGAATGTGCGTGCGTGTGCGTTTTGTCATTGGCATGTGTGTAAGTGTGCTGGATGTGTGTGTGCTGGTGTGTGCCTGTGCCGGTGTGTGTGTGCTTGGGATGGGTAAGGTGCTGGGGAGTGTGGATGGAGCAGAGGCAGGAGGGGTGAGGGACCGTTTGAGGAGGGACACTGCTGCCGTCAGGGAGGAGTCCATGGACCTATTGCCCCTCTGTAGGTCAGACATGCCCGATGAGATGCCCTCCATGAACGACACCAGCTGAGTCAACAGCGCGGTGTGCGCATGGAGGACACTCAGCATGGCTGTCTGGCCTACATGGAGCTGGCGAAGGAGGTACACAGACTCCTCACTCAGGGCAGCAGGGGACACAGGGGCAGGGGCTGCGGTGCCTGGCCCAAAGGAGACACGCTCCCGGACATGGGAGCCTCCACGGACCTGGGGAATGGGAGCCGATGGGAGGGCGGTGGTGGTGCTGGTGGTGGCGGGGACAGCAACACTAGCTGGGGTGTGGTGGCTGCTGACACCCGCCTCCACAAGGGAGTCATCCTCCGAGTTGCTCTGGTCCTCAGCTGAGGTGGATGCTGCTGAGGACTCCTCGGTGTGGCTCCCCTCGCCCTCCGTGCCACTGGGTCCCTCCGACCACTCCTCGGCTGCTGACCCAGTCTGGCTCTCTGGCTCCTCCTGGTCCGTGGAGCTGTCCCCTTCCGTGGCCGTGGATGTATCTGCAAACAATGGGGAAACAGACAGACATCAGTCACCTGCACAAAACGCACACACCACTGTGAGCACAGCACATCACAGAGCAAGCCCTGGCATCATTAGTTGTACATTGCTAAAAGTGCCCTAACTGAACAGGAGAAGCCAATTGTCAGTCTGATGCCAAGCATGGCACTCACATCCCACATGGCCTTGCACCCATCTGTCTGGTGTCTGTTGGATTGCAACACCCCAGTGTGGACACATGCACCAAGTACACAGTAGTTGGACAGTGCAGAGGACACGGTGTGGCATGTGGACATGCACACATCACAGCTCTTGCCACTGAGTCAGTACAGGTTTCCGGATGAAAGGGATGCCCAGAGTCAAATAGGAAATGCATGTGATGCATACCAGCGACAGACACCATGATGCACCCATGTCCTGATAGCCAGCGCCACTATGGTGTGCATGTAGCACATGTCACTCCCCTGCAGGCTCACCAATCAGTAGACACATGCCATGGCGGAGGCATGACTGCAAAGTCATACATCACTGTCTCAGTGATGTATGACTTGGCAGCCAGACAACAACACTCTGCACTGTGTCACAATAGTAGGTCATGGGGAATGCAAGTCCTGGAGCTGCACAAGTGCACATGTACATCCCCCCCACAACACATCCTCTCAACCCTCATCTGTCCAGGTCATACCTATTGGACATATGTGAGACCTGTGACACTACCCTCTGAACCTGAGCCCCTCACACTCTGCTGTGAATGGGGAACAGCTGCCTGAACTTCACATTCACATGCCCCAGTCTGCATGGGCAGCTGATCAGACACCTATGTGACACACAAGTATCGTCTCCTATGGTCACATCTCCAGTGGCATGCTGAGCCCCTACCAAGAAACTCCACAGCAGTCCTGGCGAGTAATCCACAGCACACTGACACAGAGGCAGACACCTGAGGGGTCAAATCACTGCGCACAATGTGTCAGCTGGTACACGGGAGTGGGAGTACAGAGTGTATTGTATGGCCTGGAGTAGGCATGACTGTCCAGCCCCACATGAATGAGGGATGAGCCCTGGACTGTAGGCAGCTGGCTAAGTATGTGTGACACATGTCATATACATACTCCTGGGGCCCAAACATTGTTCCCACCCGCAGCATGGGTGTGTGCCAGATACCCCAGCCACATGTGGTGGATCAGCTCAGCAATTGGACCACAGATCAAAGTAACACGCTGAATACATGTCAGAATACAGGCATTGTGTAAGCAATGGACCCACCCATGATGCCCACCACAGAGTCACGGAAACAGATGCTGTCTCCCACCTTGAGTCAAGCAAACTGCAAGGACACAGTCCTAAGTGACAGTATTCCCTGCATGTAAGGGCCACACCTGGGTATCAGATGAGGAGTGGGCAGTGCACAATAGAGGGACATGGCTCCTGGACAACATGACTGCTGTACTGTGGCAGTTTAACCAGGCCCGAGGAGGGCACATAGCATGTTAGACAGAGTTCACAGTGCAGTCTTTGACTCACCCCCTCCTTGCTGCTCTCTGGCCTTCAGCTGCCCATCCAGGTCTGGAAAGACCACCGCCAGGATCCTGAGCATGTGGGGGTCAGGGTCCGTGTTCCGCCCCTCCTGCGAGGAGGCGACAGCTTCAGCTGGACCCGTGCAATCCTCCGGGTCCAGCCCCGAAGGTCCTGCCACCTCTTTTGGCAGTTGCGGATCCGGCGCTTGTAGACCCCCACGGACCGGACAGCCCGGACGATGTCCTTCCAGATCTCCTGCTTCCGATGGGCAGAAGCCTGTCAGGATGACAAAGTGATAAGGCCATTACTACACATGCAACATATCCGTGCATGACACAGTTGCATCTACATGTCGCAATCACAGGGGCACATGGTGTACACAGGCAGTGCACGGCTGCCCATGGACAGTTTTCCAGAAGTCACTACATGGTATCATTGCATGGGGAGTAAAACCCTGTTCAGAAGCACTGTCACTGCACCATACCTGTCCAGTGCAAGTCACTACACACTATGGGGGGTGACAACTACTCAGTGAGCCTGCTAGCCAGTGGCGTGCAGACTCTCAGCCTTGCTAGTCAGACAAAATGCACATTCAGAAAGGCAGTGCACAGGACACTCACCTGCTCCCCTGGTGTCCCATACAGCTTGCTGTACTGTGGAAGTAGGCTGTCCAGCAGGGCCTGGTTCTCTTCAAGGCTGAAGGCTGGGGCTCTCTCCACAGTACGTGCCATTGCAGGGTCCAGAGGGGCAGAGACAGCAGCAGTGCAGTGGCAGATGTCGTCTTGGAGCATGTAGTGCAGGCAAGTGGGCTCTCAGGGGACCAGCCAGCAATATATATGTGCTGGAGAGGCAGATACTGTCCCTTGTGTCCAAAGTGATAGGTCCAAGTCATTTGCATCTTCTGAATCTGGCCAATCCATGGAATAGCAGCACCAAAACACGCCCACAGCATCCTTCAAATCTTCAACTTCATGACATACATGATTTTGCAACATTGTTGTGGGTGACCAACTGATTTTCCAGCAACCGACTCGTTCGGAATTCGAAAACGCGTCCGTTGCCAGGCAAGCCCATTGTCAATGGGTGCGCACCGATCGGTCCATTGCAGTACAACGCGCACAGGGGTACAACGCGTACCCGCACACATTGAAAGCAATGGGCCGGCCGGAGGCACCGATCGGTCCATTGCAGTTCAACGCGCACAGGGGTACAACGCGTACCCGCACACATTGAAAGCAATGGGCCGGCCGGAGGCACCGATCGGTCCATTGCAGTTCAACGCGCACAGGGGTACAACGCGTACCCGCACACATTGAAAGCAATGGGCCGGCCGGAGGCACAGATCGGTCCATTGCAGTTCAACGCGCACAGGGGTACAACGCGTACCCGCACACATTGAAAGCAATGGGCCGGCCGGAGGCACCGATCGGTCCATTGCAGTTCAACGCGCACAGGGGTACAACGCGTACCCGCACACATTGAAAGCAATGGGCCGGCCGGAGGCACCGATCGGTCCATTGCAGTTCAACGCGCACAGGGGTACAACGCGTACCCGCACACATTGAAAGCAATGGGCCGGCCGGAGGCACAGATCGGTCCATTGCAGTTCAACGCGCACAGGGGTACAACGCGTACCCGCACACATTGAATGCAATGGGCCGGCCGGAGGCACCGATCGGTCCATTGCAGTACAACGCATCACTGTACATGTGACTGGCATATGTCAGCATGCCTGTCTCAGATGGACATATGCCAGCCACAGATAGCTCCCAGGGAGTGAGGGGCACACCTACATCACGACAGCCTGTCCAAACATTATCATAAGGCATGTAAGGCTGCATTTCCTATTGTGTGTATGTTGGTGTACATGTTGTCCTGTGGGTGTCACCTGTGGGCAGCCACCCCCAGGCTGTGCACGTGTTCATGGGGACAGGATCCTGGGTGTTACGTGTACGTGACCACTGTGATGTGCAACTGTTCATATCTGTGCATGTGCCATGGTCACATTTCACAGTGGTGTTTGTGTATGTCATGTCACATACCCCGTGAGTCCCATGTGGGACGGTATGTTTGAGCCAGGGTGTCCCAGTGGCACAATAGTGATGGACCTCCACAGTCTTTGTGCATGTAGTGTTTACAATGTCTCTGATTTCATGTGCACAATGGGAGACAGTCTCCACATCCACGTTGTGTGTGCATGGACTCTGATGTTGTGCGTGTGTGTCACAGACATCCATGTCTGTCCTGCCGTGGCAAGTGGGGCCACTACCTGTGGGGGTCATGTTTGTTTTGCTGTGGTGTACACATGATACTCCATGTGATGCCAGTGTCCATGTGGCATTACAGGGTCCCTGGGAATGTACCTGTCGTTGAGCTGTGGTGCCTGGGGCACATCTGTCCTCACATGTCACTGTGGGGGGTGATTGTGACACGGCAGCAGGAGATGGGAACTGTGACACGGCATCATGATATCCAATGGGCCAACCTGGGACAAATTGATGCCACCTGTAGGACCGTGTTGACAGATGTTGGCCATGTACGTACCATACATGTCCTTCCGGTACTGCACACTTCATGTAGTTGTGCCTCATAATGATGTATGTTGGGATCTTGAGTGTGTTCAATGCCGCATATGTGGGGTGACTGACAATCTTGCTTACTTCTCCTCTGCACTGCAGGGCTCCTGCTGTCCATCGGCCATTCCCAGACCTGGCAACGATGGTGGAACGGGACAGCATCCGACGGTACCGCTTCACCAGGCAGCTGATTGAGGATTTGGCAGTGCAGTTGTCCCCACATTTGCAGCCTGGCCGGCCGTATCCTACAGCGCTGACCCCCAAGGTGAAGGTGATGGCAGCCCTACACTTCTTTGCCACCGGTACCTTCCAACATACTGTGGCGACTGCTGGTGGGATGTCACAGACCATGTTCAGCCGTGTGCTCCGCGATGTTTTGGCGGCAATGTTGCTCTTCCTGAACCGGTACATCTATTTCCCTAGACTGCGACGACTCACTGACGTGAAGAGTGACTTTTATGCCCTGGGGAGGATGCCGCATGTAATTGGCTCCATTGATGGGACACATGTGGCTTTGGTACCACCACAGGCCCAGGAGCAGGCCTACAGGAACCGCAAGCACTACCACTCGGTCAATGCACTGGTGGTGTGTCTTGCAGACATGACCATCACACACGTGTGTGCCCGTTTCCCTGGTTCAGCACACGATGCCTTTGTGATGAGGAGTAGTCGCATCCCCAGGATGATGGCACAGATGCAGAACCAGCGTGCCTGGCTTGTCGGTGTGTACTGACTTTGTGCCATTGTGTGTGATCTGATCTGTAGTATTCCGCCCACTTTTCCAAGTCAGCTAATGTGCACTTGTCTGTCCGTAGGTGACTCGGGATACCCCAACATGCCGTGGTTGCTGACACCCCTCAGGAACCCTGTGACACCTGCCCAGATGCGCTACAATGAGGCACATGGTCGGACCAGGAGAGTGATTGAGCGGACCTTTGGTCTCCTGAAGAGCCGCTTCCGCTGCCTGGACAAGACCAGAGGGTCCCTCCCATATGCCCCTGCGAAAGTGTGCAAGGTTATCATCGTCTGCTGCATGCTCCACAACCTGGCAGTGCGGGAGGAGTTGCCTCTCATCCAGGATGACAATGACCAACATCCGCCACCTGTGGAGGATCCTGGCCTGGACCACGATGCCAGTGACGATGATGATGATGATGATGGTGATGGTGATGTCCGCACACAGCTCATCACCAACTTCTTTAGCTGAATGTGAGTATCCTGAGGTGTCATGTCAATGATGTGAGTTGGCATGATGTGTGTGTGGTGCTCTGGTGCTGTTGGAGTGTGTCCATGGGCTACTTGACTGGATGTGTGTTGCGATGTGTGGTGACAGGTGGGCTGTACTCCCCAACAGTGTTGACATGCTAACTTGGTTCTGGGTGGGTATCTTGTAACATGTATTGTGCATGAGTTTTGCTGTTCTGTCCTGTACTCCATTGCTTTTGACTGTGTGTCATTTCTGTCCTTCACAGGGTACTTTCAGATTCGTTTGGTCAACTGTGTCCACCGACGACGTGATTGCACATCCAGGCTGGTAGCTGTTGTGTCCCTACAGGTGATGTGCGCCACACCCATGGACTTCCTTCCGTCTACAGTTGTTGACTGTGTGCCCGCTACCAGGTGGGGTTACCTTGCATCTGTAGTGGTTACGGCATGTTGCAACTGTGTAATAAACCTGTGCTTCACTTTGTGATGTGCGTTGTCTGTGGTCACACATTTGACTGCCATTTGCTTACTGCACCAGTGGGCTACTTGACTACAACTGGGAATGGGTGTGGTGTCTGTGCATTGCACCGTCTTCCCTGGCAACATCAGTGTAGGCAATGAGTCAGATGGCCTAGGTGTGTATGTGTCGTGTAGCCCTGGTGGTGTGTCTCCCTCATGTGTGTCACATTGCCTGTACTCACATGCCTGTGTTGTCCTTGCTGTTGCAGTTCACATACACAGTGTAATTTTGCAGTTCATCATCCCCATAACAGCACCCACGTTCGAATCACGACAGAGGCAAGTATGGTGTATTTGTGTGTTTATTGTGATACATTTGTGTTAATAGTGCATAGGATGGGTTGTGCTGTACATGAATCTTGCAATCCCAAGTTCCTAGGTGAATTGAAAGTCCGGGTAGACAGGATCCCCAGTATCGGGGCCACGGTTGTCTGACACATTGGTCCAACTTGTACTCCCCATGCAATGTGTGGGAGTAGTGTTGCCGTCAACAGGGTGAACAGTCTGTGCACAAAGGCGAACATCCAGAACTGGTTCAGGCTTCCTGGGAGTTGCGCTTGGCCATCGGCCTCTCACTTTTCCCTCCTCGGACGACCCCTCTTCTTGGGGGGGGCCCTCAAGTGCAGGCTGCTGCGGTGCAGGGGACTCTCCGCCAGAGTCCTCCTCCCTCCCTGTGGCAGTTGCAGTTTGTTCGGCACCAGATGTTGTTGGCACACAGGGAGGTGTGGACTGGTTGCTGTTCATCTGGCGGAGGCATTGTAAAATGTCCCTGTGCACCGCCGTCATCTCATGCAGTGCATCCCACTTGGACTCCACGCGGGACATGTGTGAGTCCACACGGGACATGTGTGACTCCACGTGGGACATGTGGGAGTCCAAGCGGGCATGATGGGCAGCCTGCTGCTGTTTAATGTCTCTGAGGAGCCCCACTACCTGGCTGAGCTCTCCGGTGCTGGACTGGTACGCATCAGCTATGCGTACCAGTTGTGGGTCGTCATGCACACCAGCAACGTCTGCAAGCAGCGACCTCTGTCTCCCACCCCTCCCACCACCCCTGCTGACATGTGCAGTGTGTGCAGTGGCACGCACAGATAACCCTGGTCCACCTTGGCGGTTGGTGGTGGTGGTGGTGTCCATGGCCCCAGGTTGGTCCAGGGTCACTGTGCTGGTGTTGCTCCTTATTCTGTCCATGTCGGCAGGGATGGTATTTGTGGTGACAGTCATTGTAGGGGTGGGTGCAGGGGGTGCAGCTGGTGGTCCTGCTGGTGCTGCAGCTGGTGGTCCTGCTGGTGCTGCATGTTGACTTGCACCGGATGTGCCAGGTTGTTCTTCATCGTCCGAGGAGGACAGAGGCTGTACGACGCCAGTGAGCTCGGCATCCTCTTGAGCCTGGGACTGGGACTCCTCAGCGTCTGCTGCTGTGTCCCCATCATCACCTGTTTTTGGGAGACACAAACAATGTATGTCATGTTTCTGCAGGCATCAATGGTTGACACACATGACAGTTGTGACTGTGCCTCTGGGTGCGGGCCTGTACATTGCATTGTCCTAAGTCGTCACAGTCAGGGGTTGATATTGGTGTGGCACATTGTCCTGCATTATTTGGGCATTTCTATGTATTTTCTGGGGTGTGAACATGGTCTGCATTGCTTGTGTTTGGTTGACAGCCGGACCTCCTTCCCACCCACACAGCCAGTCAGTTATCCCACCATGGAACGTGCTTGCATTGCAGGGAGTGGAAGTTGTCTCTCAGGATGTCAGTCAGTGGTGTCCTGCTGTTTGTTGGTGCACAGTTGGCAGCAGGGCCTTGTGCTCCCCACAGCAGTAGCCAGTGTCAGCCATCTTGTGAGTCCTTCTCCACTCCCTGTGATGTGAGCATGGTTCAGGGTGGTGTTGATGGGCCAGTTGTGAGGCTGAGCAATGTCTGTGACTACGACTCCCATCATGCTATTGCCTCCACCCCCTTCCCAGCATGCCCATGCTTCCTTCCTTTTGACTCTGCTTCCCTGTGGGGTGGGCTGGCTGTGCTGACAGGATGGCTGGGAGTGTTGTCCTGGCAGTTGTTTGGCTAAGAGTCCCAAGAGTGTCCCTGTGCTTCACACAACATAACCCAGGGTGGTGGTGCTTAGTGGGATCTTGTGTTAGGATGGAGGGCATTGCATTCTACCAGGTGGGTACTGTGGAGTTTGTGTTGGGGGGTGTGAGGGGAGGTGCTGGTGACTATAGTCAGTGCTGCAAGTCCCCCTTCCCACCCAGCCAGCCATCCCACCATGGAACGTGCTTGCATTGCAGGGAGTGGAAGTTGTCTCTCAGGATGTCAGTCAGTGGTGTCCTGCTGTTTGTTGGTGCACAGTTGGCAGCAGGGCCTTGTGCTCCCCACAGCAGTAGCCAGTGTCAGCCATCTTGTGAGTCCTTCTCCACTCCCTGTGATGTGAGCATGGTTCAGGGTGGTGTTGATGGGCCAATTGTGAGGCTGAGCAATGTCTGTGACTACGACTCCCATCATGCTATTGCCTCCACCCCCCTTCCCAGCATGCCCATGCTTCCTTCCTTTTGACTCTGCTTCCCTGTGGGGTGGGCTGGCTGTGCTGACAGGATGGCTGGGAGTGTTGTCCTGGCAGTTGTTTGGCTAAGAGTCCCAAGAGTGTCCCTGTGCTTCACACAACATAACCCAGGGTGGTGGTGCTTAGTGGGATCTTGTGTTAGGATGGAGGGCATTGCATTCTACCAGGTGGGTACTGTGGAGTTTGTGTTGGGGGGGTGTGAGGGGAGGTGCTGGTGACTATAGTCAGTGCTGCAAGTCCCCCTTCCCACCCAGCCAGCCATCCCACCATGGAACGTGCTTGCATTGCAGGGAGTGGAAGTTGTCTCTCAGGATGTCAGTCAGTGGTGTCCTGCTGTTTGTTGGTGCACAGTTGCCAGCAGGGCCTTGTGCTCCCCACAGCAGTAGCCAGTGTCAGCCATCTTGTGAGTCCTTCTCCACTCCCTGTGATGTGCGCATGGTTCATGGTGGTGTTGATGGGACAGTTGTGGGGGGGGCAATATGTGTGACTGCGACTCCCATGATGCTATTGGCTACACAGACTTGGCCAGCATACACAGAATTCCTTCCTTTGAGTGGTCTTCACTGTGTGTTGGTGTTGTTGTGGTGGCTACATGTCTGGATGTGTTTGTTAGTTCTATTTGTGCCACTGCCTAGCTGTAGTTGTAGTTGTGTTTGTACATGTGATGGCACGGTTGGATGTAACTTTTTTGATGGCATGTGTTGTGTTTATCTGGCTGACATACACATTTTGGGATGATTCTGTTCTGGTTGCTGTGTAATTGCTATGAGTGCATGGTTTGACTCTCCCCTTGACAGTGATGTGTGTGTGTTTTGTGTCAGAAAATTGTGTACATTTGTTGTGTACTCACCAGGCTCTGGGATGTTCTCTAGTCCATATACGCTCACTGGCGGAAGGATGGCCCGCACCTTCTCCTCCCAGGGCCTGAGGTATACTGGCTTGGCAGGAGGGCCACTGCCGGTGTATTGGCTGATGAGGTAGTCTTTCTTGAGCAGCTCCCGGACCCTCCTGCGCACGTCATACCACCTGTTCTGGATGTCGGTCTTTGTGCGCAGACATGGTGATTGTGCGTTCACCCTGTTGATGATCCTCTCCCACATCTTGGTTTTCTGCGACATGGGGGTCTGTTGGACCAATGTGCCAAACAGCTGTGGCTCTACCCTGAGGATCTCCTCTACCAGGACTTCCAATTCACAATCTAGGAACTTGTGATTCTTCTTGGGGGGCATGGTGATGGGTGGTGATGGTGAGTGATGTGTGTGTTGGTGTGCAGGTGAGGGTGTGTGAGTGTGTGTTTTGCTGGGTGTATGTGAGGTAGGTATTTGTTGGTGTGCTGATGGTGTGTGGCTTGTGTGAGGGATGAGCTGTGGGTGTGTGGTTGCTTTCTCTTGGGTGCTGGCAGTGGAATGGCATTTGCAAAGGCTCATGGTAGTGATTTGTGTCCTTTATATAGGTGGAGTTGTGGGTGTGTCTTTGTTCTCTGTCCCCACCCCCCAGTATTTATTGGCTTGGTAATTGCTTGTTTGGCCTTTTTTTGGGTGATTTTTCCTTTGTGCTGTTTGTGTGTGTTGGAAACGTTCTTGTGACCGAGTCGGACCCTGCATTGGTCTCGTACGGTGTTCTCCGTTTCGTACACGCTGTGTTTGTGCAGTTTTCTATGCTGCGTACGCGTCGGTCGCGGTGTATTGTGTTGCTTCGGCTCGGTTTTGTATGCGTGTCGGTCGTCCGGCTTGTCCTCCGTCCGACTCGCTCGTGGTTTTCGCGCCTTGCATCGTACTTAGCGGTTTGGAGTTAGCGTGTACGTTTCGGTCGGATTTGTTCCGGGTGCGTGTCGGTCGGTTGGATTCGCGTGTTTTTCCGGCCGGATTGCTGTTTTCCGTGCGGCTCGGTCGGTCGACTTGGTTTCGTTACGTGTCGGTCGGAGTTTTTGCGCCTTGCATCGTACTTGGCGTGTCGGGCGCCACGGGTACGTGTCGGTCGGTATTTTTTCCGGATCCGAGTCGGTCGGTGCTTTTTCCGGCCCGAATCGGAATCGGCCCCAAAATGTCTGGATATACGGCGATATTTATAAATAAGAGTTATGTATAAATAGCCGAGTCACACTAAATAAGTTTAGAGGGGCAGAATAACTTGTTTTGCGATTATGCACACACGTATTGATTTTGTTTTCCTTCCCGTGTTTATACATTGTTTTACTTACAGATCTTAATCAAAGTGTGATTAAACGACCTGCGTAAAAACACAGGCACAATCTTTGGTCTACTGATTAAGATAGGAGGAAAGGGTTTTAATACAGGGATCTAATAATCCTGATGAAAGCCGGGGAAGACACAAAATCCGGCTGAAACATGTTGACGATTCTTGCAGAGTGGAGGGGTTAATGGTCCATAATTTACCATTTTACCACCAACCACTGGGTCAGCGAGACCCCCCTTTTTTTACTCTAACCAGGGAATCCACGAATAAAATTGGTATCTGGAGATCCTTGAGTTCATTTTAACTTTCTTTTTCTGCACTCTACTTTAGCTTTAACCCCCATTATTTCTATTTGTTTGTATGGCTTCCCCCACCCTATTGCTCCACCTCATGCGTTGGCTTGCGCAGAGGAGTGTTTAGCAGCCCTACGATGAAGCATGCCACACATTTTTGTGGGTGAGGGCAGTTTTCTAAACACAGTATTGTTGCCAGTTTACCTCTAAAAAATAGTAACTGTATATGCTTCTACTTCATTTTGTGTGTGAGAACACTTTAAAATAGAGACAACACAATGAAGCACATGATCTTAGCATGACCAAAAAGAGAAGTAGTATAGGTAGTTAACACAAATGTCGATCGAAAAGGTCAAATTTCAGGGCCTTTTTGAAGGTGACGTGACAAGAGATCAAGCAAAGGCTCTGAGGGAGGAAGTTTCAGATTCTTGGGCAGTGCCAGAGAAGGATTGACACGTAACAATCCCTCTTAAAAATGGGGGTTCAAGGAGAAGGGAGTGGGCGCTTCTTAAATCCTGAGTAGGGCCTGAAAGTTTCTCGTTTTCTGTTAGGTATGAGGGTGAGGAGGAGTGAAGTGCTTTGTGCTTGATGCAGGCCACCTTAAATTGGACGCTCCACTCTACGAGAACCCATTGTAGACAGCATAAAATTGGAGTGATGAGATCAAATTTCTTGTGATTTGTTACAAAACAAGCCACCACATTTGGAACTGCTTTGAGAGGTCCTAGGTAAATTTTGGAGATGCCTCATAGGAGGGCCATTCCGTGGTCAAGTCTGGAGAGAACAAGGGGCTGGACGACTGATATTAAGCCTTGTTTAGGGATGAGGGATCTATTTTCCAAAGCATCTTTAGCTAGAGAATAGTGCTCTTGGCCTTGGATTATATATTGTCCTTGAGGGTGGGATGTCTGTCAAGGGTGTTACCTAAAGATTTGGCATTCTGAATGATGATATGGTGACCTTCCAGGACAGGGAAAAGTGACAACCAGTCTTGCATCAGAAGTTTGGGTTTCCTTGGTACTTGAATAAACAAAATGAGAGGGGCCCCTCAGAAAAAGGGACAGGGCTCTGTATAAGACTGTAAAGTCACAATTTTTTCCCTTTGGAACCACAGTTCACCACACTTCTTAGCCTGTAAGTGTTCAATCATACATGCATTTGCAAGATCCCATGCATCTACCATTCATAACCCGAAGCCTGAGTAAGTCGAGTGCCACAATAGTTTACATACAATTTCCAACTTTTAATACAAAAATCTTCATAGCACATTCCATCCAATGGATTGTTCAATAAAATAAATATATACACATCACATGAAAAGTGAACATAAAAAACTTTTCACTGTCATAAAAATATCAATGATGTGACAAACTTCATATTGCTACAACAGATATATAAAAAAGAGAGAGAACAAACAAGACAATTACATATGTCTTTCCCTTTCGCTAATTGGTTCAAATCAACAACCCGGACACATCATTATTGACAATCCTCATCTACTGTGTCCATGTGTTTTCCAAATTTAGCACAAAATAGGCGTCAACACATTTTGGTGGTTTAGTGCAGATGTGGACCACCTACTTCAAGACAACAAATATTTCTCGTATATAGGTAACTATCATTAAAAAACTTATCAAAGGCATGGGTCTTTTGTATAGTGTTGGTTTGACTATTGTCAAAATCAAGTGAATTTGTTTATCTGGTCCCAGTCAAGGATAATTACCAAGGATCTTTGAATCACCCCCTGCACCAACCCCTTTATCTTAGGTAGGTTCTCCCTCTTTAGAGAATTAAAGGAATCTGTAATGTATCACTGAATCTTAGAAGAAGCTTTATAACTGTGTCTTGTGCACAATGGGGACTTTTCATTTTCTTTCAGAGGCTCCTGGTCCTGATGGGTTTCGTGTAGCGTATATACGTCTGCACATCATCTTCGACAGAATCAATTATCTTTGGTATTTGGGAAAATTATTGAGTTGTAAATATCAGGAGACAGAAATATCAGAAAATAAATATTGTGATGCAAACATATTGTGATGCAGAAATATTGGTGAAGAATATAATTTTATTAGATAATTAATATTGATGTTAAGAATATTGTTGTTAATATTGTTTTCAACAATATGGTTGGACAAAATATTGCTTTTCAATTATTTTAATGTGTTTTAGTTCATATATTAATTGTATGTGTTACTGTTGCTGGTATACTTGTTTTTTTGTTTTTAAATATAGTTTGGAAGTGTCAGTGATTTAGAAATTTTAATTTAATTGCTAATAGTAACGTATAATGTTGTAGCTGGTTGTTAGGCTTGTAGGGGGGAAGAGTGGGGAGTTAGTTGTGTTTTCATTAATTATTATTTTTTAAGTAAGGATGCAATTGATATTAATTATGTATATTATGTATTGATGATTTATTTTACTTATATTTTGGGTGTGGGTTGCTACGTTTGTAGGGGTTTAAATTGAGAAGTTAATTAGATAATTAATTAATCAACAATAAAATTGTAATTTATTGTTAATTATATACATTGTGTAATAATCATATATTTAAGATATATTTTAGATAGGGTGGCTGGGTTTTTAGGGATATAGGGTGGGAAGATAATTAACTAATGTATTATTATTTATTAAATTGAATATTAATTTAGGACATTATGCGATACTGATTTATTTTAGTAATGTTTTAGTTGCGGGTTGGTAGGTTTTTAGAGGTATAGGGTGGGAAGTTAATTAAGTAATAATGAAATAATCATAAATATGAATGTATAATTTAATAGTTAATTGATTAATAATTATGTAATTGTGTAATTATTAAATATTTTAATTGTATTTTAGTTTTATTTTAGGTGTGGGCTGCTCGGTATTTAGGGTTGTAAGGTGGGGAGTTAATTAAGAAATGATGAATTAACAATTAAATATTAATTGTTAATCAATTATGTAATTGATGATCAGTTTTGTAAATTATGTTGAACTTATATACTTCAATATTTTTTAGGTGTGAGTGGCTAGGTTTGTAGGGGTATAGGGTGCCAAGCTAAATAAGTAATAAATAACCCTTATTTTTTAATTGAAAATTAATTATTGCATTGTTTATGAATTTTGTAAATTGGTTAATTGTTTTTTTAATATATATATGTTATGTTAAGTAATAAAGTTTTTTTTAAATTCTGTTTATTGAGTTTTTTCACTATTATACAACTTGGTAGAGCCAGTACATGGCAGGCATAGCGACTGTCATGGTCAAGTATGGCTACACAAACCATTTGAAAGTGTCCACTGTGGGGTTAGGGGTAACAGTAAGACTGGGTGTGACAGTTGGGATGCTTTACCACCACTAGAGTCTGGGGTGTATATGATGAACATGTGGTTTGTGCCTGATATTTTTGTATGTTTCATCTCCAGTGTCGGGTCCACGGAAGTGTGTACCTCTTAAACAGCAACGGTGGGAAGGATGTTAAATTGAACAAAAGTCAGAATGGTGGTACCTAGATTGATGATGGAAGGATGATGGTGACTGTGGGACTTAAGGGTTGATTATGATGGCAGTCAGACAAGCGTCTGACCGCCATCGTTATGGGAACGGGAACGGCCGACAGGTAGTCGGCAGTCCCACCCGCCTAGTTATGATCCAACCACTGTGAAGGCGTTCGGAAACATGCCTTTTAGAATTGAGGCTTGTGCTGCTACAGAAAAGGGCTGCAGCACGAGCCCCAATGCCAAAAGGCATGTTTTCAAACATCCCTGAACCCTGTGGCAGGCACCATGCGATGCCTGCCACACGATGCAGGGATGTTTAGGGGGTACCACAGGTGCCCCCCATGGTCCATAGTGGAGGGCCACAGGCAACAGAGGCCCTGCTAGGGGCCCCAAAAAAGCCTTTCTGCCAGTCTTTTCACGTCAGAAGAACTGACGTGAAATGGCTGGCAGAAAGGTGGATCGTAATCCCCACGGTGGTGCCTGAGAAAGCACCACCTCCATTGTGGGGAATATGATCCAACCGACCGCCCGACGGGCTCCTTGAGCCTGTTGGAAGCTGTTGGTCATTCCCTGGGGCAATGCGGTCCGAACGACCGCATCGTAATGCGGCGGTCTAACCGCGGTTGTAGATGTCGGTGGGGACAACACCGACAGCACGTCGGTGTCAGTCCGACAGACATCGTAATCGACCCCCTAGTGAGAGCTTTGGGGGGGGAGTCATGCTGTTGAGCCAGACAGACTCTCTGTTTGTATCTGGAGTGACCGTGGAATGGGGCAGCTCAAGGGGGTGGCACCGGTTGAGTGGAGGGTTCAGACTAGCGTAACTAATTGAAGGCTATGGGGGGATAATGGGTTTGAATCACTGGGGCGGGGGTTAAGTAATCATTTTTATATTAAGAGTTTTATATTTTTTCTAAATTAATAGGGTTATTCAAAAATGTGTTTGAAGGGAAGTAGTTTACCTACTGTTACTTGGACTGGAGTGGGAATAGAATATCTTACCCCTCCGAAATCCAATGCCTTCCCTGCTGTTTCACAGACTGGAGTGGGAATAGTAAATCTTACCCTTCTGAAGCCCAACTCTTTCCCTACTGTTGCACAGACTGGAGTGGGAATAGTAAATGTAACCCCTATCAAGTCCAACACTTTCCCTACTGTTGCACAGACTAGAGTGGGGATAGTAAATCTTACCCTTCCAAAGTCCAACCCTTTCCCTAATGTAGCCCAGACTGGACTAGGAATAGTAACTGTAACCCCAACGAAGTCCAACGCTTGCCCTACAATTGCACAGACTGGATTGGGAATAGTAAATCTTGCCCCTCCGAAGTCCAACTCTTTCCCTACTGTTGCACAAACTTGGATTGGAATACTAAATTTCACCCCTCTGAAGTCCAGCGCTTTCCTACTGTTGCACAGACTGCAATGGGAATAGTAAATATAACCCCTGTGAAGTCCAATGCTTTCTCACTGTTGCATGGACTGGAGAGGAAATAGTAAATTGAACTCCTCTGACATCCAATACTTTCCCAACTGTTGCACTGTTTGGAGTGGGAATAATACATTTAACCCCTCAGAACTCCTACACTTCCCCTACTGTTACATAAACTAGAGTGGGAATAGTATATCTATTATTCCCAGACTCCAATACATATTCCTAATACTGGTTTTAACCACTTCACTGCTAGGCCTTTTCCCCAATGTGCTAAGCCTATGTGGCGTAGTTTGAGCTTAGGCCCCTGGAACTCCTTGTCCACGTAAGACATCAACACCAAATTTGTGACCTTTTCTTCTGATATCCTCAGGTTTGTAAAGGTACTTAGGGTTTGTGGATTCACCTGGAGAGGACCGAGAATTTAGCCAAAATACAGCTAGATTTTGAGTATTTTGGGAAAAAGTGCTTCAGAAGAAAGAGTCTGTTTTTTTCCCTGCAAATGGTTTCAATGAAGGGTTTGCAGTGCTAAAATCAACTTCTTCCCAGCTTTCAGTAACAGGCAGACTTTTGTCAGAGAACCAACATTTTCTACACAGTTTTTGCATTTTACCAAGACATAGCCTATTTTTCCTATTTTTTGTGCTTTCAACCTCCATCCAGTTAGTGGTAAAAATGGGTGTGAAACCAATAATGGCTCCCGGAAAGCTATACATTTCTGAAAAGTGAACAAAATTCTGAATTCAGCAAGAGGTCATTTGTGTAGATTCTTCAAGGTTTTCCTGTAGAAAGTAACAGCTAAAATAAAAAAATATTGAAATTGAGTAAAAAAACAGCCATTTGTGTTTACGTTTTCACCTGTAACTTCTTTTAAGTGTGACAGATTTTTAAAAACAATATTCCGCAGGGCCTCCCCACATTATAGTTTAAAAAACAGTGTGCCCTGGGCAGGTGGCGGTCCCCGGGCAAGCAGGGGGACCAAGCGGGCCTCCCAGATTTTGAGTATTCATTGCCCTGGGGAGGTGGTGGTCCCAGGGGCTGTGGGGGAGGGCATAGGGCCTACCCTGCATTATTTCTTTTAATAATGTATGTGCTCCAGGGGGATGGCAGTCCCCGGGTCAGTGGAGGAGGCCGTAGTGCCTCCCACCCATTTAGGTAAAAAAACAGTATGCCCGAGGGATGTGGTGTTCCCAGGGGCAGTGGGGGGGGGGCTGAGCGGGTCCCCCTGCATTTTGAGTATTTATTACTCTGGGGAGGTGGATTTCCATAGGGCTGAGCAGGCCCCCCGTATTTTTATTGTTTACAGCCACAGGGAGGTGGCGGTCCCAGGGCTTTGGAAAAGCCTTAGCGGGGGCCCCATGAGCCCCTCTCCTTCATGCCCACAGGATTTGGCCCACCCGAGGGATTTTAAAGTTTTGCCATGGATTTCGGATCCACCTGTGAGTCTGGGACAAACTTTAAAAAACGAGCTTTTTAACCCCAGGGGGGTCCCTGTGCGCCCCCCCCACCATATCTGGGTGGTCAGGGTATCCCCACACTTCCCCTTTTCATTATTTTTTACTTTATTTCTGGGACTCTGCTTCAAAATGAGTCCCAAGATGGTCGTCAATACTTTCTGGTTGAAGTGTTGGCAGCCAATCAAATTTTAGTAGGATCCGTGAGTCCACTGCAAGGACTCACATCCTCGGATATCTATATTTTTTTAAGTTAGATATCTCAAAAACTACTGAATGGATTCACACAAAATCACAAAAAGCACACTTTCTGGACCAATTTCTAGCTTTCTGCCAAATTTGGTGTAATTCCGTTTAGCAGTTCAAAAAATGGAAAATCCCCATAGATAACATGGGGAAAACCCGTTTTGGGACTCTTCTTTATTCTCAGCCCCTGCTTGATGAATCACTTTGAAACTTTCAATACAGCAGCTGAACCAAAAAGGGGAAGTTTTGTGAACATTTCGTGGAGATTCGTCAAGAGGCGCCAAAGTTATTGGCAAAACAAAACACGCTTTTCCTATGGAAACTTTGGTCCTAACTATAACTACCTACTGGTGACCGCCAGTAGGCAATATAAATATGTATATGTACGTTTATATAAGTATATATTTATATATAGTATTAAATATTAGTGAGATTTATTTAATTAACGTTATAATAACTAGGCCTGGGCGATAAATTCCGTTCCGCTCGCGGAGTTTGCGGAATTTGGGTAATTTCGCGTTCCGCGGAGAAAGCGGAATTGCCAAAAATTCCGCGATCCGCGGCTTCGCGGAATTTTTTGCTTGTTCGCGCTTTCAAAATGCGTGTTCGCGAGATATTTCTCCCCGAGCACGCAAACAGCGTTTGCGAACAGGAAAAAAGCATTGCGAACGGGCGGAACAAGCAATTCCGCGTGTTTGCGGAACTTTTGAGTGCTCGCGGAGATTTTTTACCGTTTCGCGGAGCTTTGCGTAGCGCGACTACGCAAATTCCGCCCACCCCTAACGGTATATATTAAAATATTTGAGATTTACCTATTATTATAAGGATAGGGGAACAATATCTTTGTAAACAATATTTTTGACACAATATTTGTATTACATGATATTGTTGGTTTGAATGTTCTGTCAGTGATCCATTTCTTTGGGGAGATTATTAAGAATTCTGTTTTTGCTGGGTTGAATATGAGGTGGTTTTTTGACATCCAGAATTGTAACATTTTCAAGGTGTTGGATAAGAGTGTAAGGTCATCAGGAGAAGAGACTTTCAGAAAGATTTGGGTGTCATCAGAGGCGGCCGGCACAGGTAAATGCGATGGGGTGGTGGGGTGGGGCGGGGGCAGGGTGGGGTGGGTGGGGGTCAAGTTGACAGGCGATGGAATAGGTATAATTAAATAAATAAATAATACATATTCCATCGTCTGTCGGCTTCCCCCACTGCCGCGTCCTGTCCCCGGAGTTCCTGAGGATTGAGAAAAGGGGTTCCATATAGAGTTGAAAGAGGGTTGGGTAAAGAATTGAACTGTGAAGGACCCCTTGCCGTATGCTACTTGTCTGCAAGATTGCGTTCCTGATTTTTACAACTTGAGAGTGATTCGAAGGTAAGAAGAGAACCAGTCTAAGATGAGCCCTTCAAGACCCTTTCACCACTTCAGGGTGTTTAGCAAAGATTGGAAGATAACTGTATCGAAAGCAGCAGAGAGGTCAAGGAGCACAAGAAGGCAGGAGTTGCCAGTGTACAGAATGTGGAGGGCGCCATCTACATTCTGTAGGATAGCAGACTCCATGCTGTGGCCCTGGTGGAATCCAGATTGGAGACGGTCAAGGAGGTTTTTTGCCTGTATGTGGGCTAACAGTTAGGCTGCTACGCAGCATTCAAGAACCTTGCCAAAAGAGAGACAATGTGGTGACTGGTGGGTAATTGTTGAAGTCGTCGGGATCCAATGACTGTTTTCAGAATAGGAGTGTTTTGACCGATTTTTTGACTGCCTGGGAACATGACCTGTTCAAGGGAGGAGTTGATTAGTGATATGTGAAAGGCGTTCTAGTGGAAGATATGAATTATACATTGAAGTAGAACTAAGTTGATAAATGGATAAGAGAGACTGTCGACCTAGAAAAGAAATACCTACATGAGACAGTAGAGCCCACTTGGGCCTGATATTATCAGTCAGAACAGAGATAAGGATATTTTAATGAATATATGAGCATGAATATAAATTCAATCAGGGATTAGGCAATTTCCACATCTTTATGGATCAGAGTACATACACTTGGCACTTGACAGCAGTGCCCTAGTGTACAGAGTCTAAAAACAGCAATGAAAGTAAGCAAAAATGGGGCTGATCATTCAAAAAGGGCCATTTTGTCACAATAGGTTACACTCAATTTCTCTATGATCTCTTGCTTCCCCGTATTGGCCAGACTCTCTTCACCCCTCTCCAACTAAGAGAGACTAAGTAGCATATCAACATCCCCTGTGCACACATTGTATTTCTCGGTCTTGACATGAGAATGACAGATAGGTATGTCCTTGTTGTTGGTCCTAAATGATTTTAGAAGTTTTAATTTTCGTAACAAAGTAGCAAAGGTCTATTCTAGTCTCTGTGTGGTTAAAGTCCGCTGTGGAGCAGAATGATAGACCTATGTTTAACAAATCAATCTCATCCTTATTTAGGTGTCTATTAGAAAGGTCTATAACAGTCTGTTTAACTCTATCAATCAATTCTTTCCATTTGCTAAGCTTCTTATTTTTCTTCCTATTGGTGTTCCACCTTGTGTCATTCTTCCTGTTCTTTCCTTATCTTGTTTTTAATTTATTTAGCTGTTTTCTCCTCCACCCTTTGGTCTTCCTCTTTTTAATTGTTTATATTGTTGGTCCTACCTTAACAAGTGAAACTCATCTAAAAAAGTATCTTGTTGTTCACCTTTTGTCAAAGGTATTCTCCGATATATCACTTTCTTCCAATGTGTCAGATCCTGTTTCGAAGGCAACAAACTCCTCTCTCAATTGATTTTTTTTGGGGTCTTAGTTTTTCAAATTTTCCACCAAAGGTTCAGATTCTTCCTTTTACATAATAATCCAGGTCCTTCCGAAATGTCTGCTGTTTTTGTTCTTTAGCTCTTCCTCTAATTTGTTAGGCTATTTATTGATCTCAGATTGGAATTGTTTAATCCTTTCTTGTTGATTACACTTTTCAATTTATACAATTGTTCATCTATTTCCTTCAATGGTCACCTCTTATCCTTCCAGATATACTATATAAGGATCTGCATCATTCTCTTTGTGCACAGTGCTGTGTTATTAGCCTGTTCATCTTAGGGTCAGGGTTTTCATAAAAAATAATGATCAATAGGCAGTGGACCCACAACTGTATATAAAGGCCACCACGCCAAATGACATTCCACACCTTACCATCACCCTCAACTCTGCTCAAGACTGGATTACTTCTCATCACCCAAAACTGAACTCTTCCAAAAATGAAATCCTCCTCATCTCCCCTTCAAAAGCCAAACTTCCACTAAAATACTGGATGGACACACTCAACATCCTTAACAGTAAACCCACCTGTGTTGACAGTGCCAAATCCTTAGGAATCATCCTAGACAAAAGGCAAATTCATTCTCAAATTAACACCATGTTCTCTGGAGAATCCGCTACATTCCAGAGCAAGATCTGAAATCTGTTGCTCATATACTAGTGCTCTCCAGAATCAACTATTGTAACTCTCTCTTGACTGGACTCATCATTTAGACAACTGCTGGTAACACAATAAAATATGTCTCTTTCACATAATCATATTTGCTTGGTCCACATATATGTTTTGTGAAATTTTATTTGTTGTAAAGTTGCCAGAGAATTTTTTTAATACAATGAGTGCCATCAGTGATTACAGACCGCGATCACTGCTGCGCTGCACATGGAGGAGACACGTACTCTAGATTGGTAGTTCCGAGGAGTGGCCTCGAGCGGTCGCTCCACTTTTTATTTATGCCCTCTGGCTTTGCCCGGCCCTCAAGATGCCAACAGTGCAACATAGTATTGTATTGGTCGGGTGGCACTCTACATCCCTTTCAACTTTTATTAACTGAAAGCACTGAACTTTTACTCAGTACACACGCAATCTCTCAGTCTCTGATTAGGTGCAGGGTTGGGGTGTAGGCCAGTCCTCTGGCTTCGATTTCCTCCATCTGAGAATACAGGATTGCCCTGTGCACCCTTCTGATGGGTGTGATAGCCCTGCAGACATGCGGGTATCGTCCTGGGTGTCTTCAGGGTAGTGGTCAGGCAGCACCGTGTCAGGAGCAACAGCGTCATGTTCTCCCTCCTGGTTCTCCTCTACATCCTCAACCTGGGACTTTACTCATTTAAACCAGGAAACATTGTGGACCTCAGTTGTGTGGCCCCGCTGTACAGTAACCATGGTCCCTTGGATGCCCACAACCTTCCAAACCTCTCTCTCAAAAGGTGTGTGGAATTTCCATCCTGGATGACGATCTCGAATTATGACTAGGTCCCTCACCAACAGATCAGATGCTGTTGCTTGCTGAGCCAGACCTGCCTTATTATTTGTGCTCCTCCTTCTCTCCTTAGCAGCCTGTACATCCAGTACTGCGGGTTGCCACTGAGGCCCAGTTGGGATACTGTCTCGGGTGGCCCTTCACATCAATAAGTCCATTGGCACACAGTTCGTCGTGCTATAAGGGTTTGTCGGTATGCTTGTCGAAACCTGTGGAGGCAGCACTCCATGTTTTCACTGTTGTCCACACCTATTAGCAGACCCCCCAGGATTTCGCGATTTGCAAAAAAATTGCGAAATCAGCACTTTTGTAAAAAAAGTTGCGATTTTTAAAAAAGTGCCCACAAAATATGTTTAAAAAACAAAAAACTGCTGTTCACCCTCTCTTTACTGGCTCTGTGCTGCCACTGAGCCAGTAAAGAGAGGGTAAGCAACAGCCCAGCAGGCAGCAGAGGTGTTAAAGGCCTCTGCTGCCTTCCTTTGAAATGCAGCTAGAACCCCTCCTGAGCAACTAGCCTGCCGCCTCACACGTTTGTGCCCCCTGCAGACTAACCCCTAACCTCCCACATCTCCTATTGTTTTTTTTTACCTACCCTCAACCTTCTCTGCCGCCACCCCCACCCCTCCCAGCCCTTCACCCCTGCTGCCCTGCACGCATAAGTTTTCTGATGCCAAAAAGAGCAAGTTTTATTTGGTAATCTGCTCTCTTTGGTATCAGACATAAGCCTGGGCGTAGTTCGCGAAGTAGCGCTACGTGAAGCTACGAAAAGTGCAGTTCGCACTACGCGAGCTACGCGTAGCACTACGCGAACTGCGTAGTGCACTGTTCGCAATGATTGCACAGTGCCGGATGCTTGTCCGCACTGTGCAATCATTGAAAACGGCATCTTGCACAGTGCGAGCTGTCTTTTACTGCCGCTCGAGTAGATTTTTACTCGAGGGGCAGCTTTCTCAACGCGGACTGGTAGTTTCTCATCGCGAGCGGTCGCGAGCATACGCGACCACTCGCAATGAGAAACCTGACCTCCCCGCATTGAGAATCTCGCTGGGAGGTTTATTTTCCACGCTCGCGATCGGCAACTTGATGTTGCTGATCGCGAACGAGGAAAAAGTCTCGCCGGGATGTCATTTTGCTTGCTCGCGGTCGCCAACTTGGCGTTGAGGACCGCGAGCAAGCAAAAATGACTGCTGCACTACGCTACGCTACGCGTGTTTGCACTGTGCTACGTGCAATTCGCGTTGTGCGAAGTAGCGCAAACTTCGCAAACTACGTGAGCGTAGCGTAGTGCTTTGCCCAGGGTTAATCAGACACCCTCCGGTTCCAGGTTCTGCGCTGCTGGAGACTCTGCAAAGTTACAGACTGTGACATAGCAGTCTCCAGCAGTGACAGAGCACAAGCCTTCAGTATTTTTGTGGCAGCCACATTCTTTGCCCACCGCAAAAATACAGCGAATTTTGAGGTTTTGGGCAGCAAATTTTGCTTTTTCTTGTCGCGAAATTTGCCACTAAAAGCCGCAAAATCCTGGGGGGTCTGTATTAGGAGCATCCTATTAGTGTGCACATAAAGCACTCTAGGTCCCCATTGCCCTGGGGCCACTGAGGGGTTACTCTCATGCGGGTACATTAGGCCCTGTTAAGAAATGCCATTTTACATGCTCATGTTCTTAAGTTGCCTTCTCTCCTTAAACACGATGACATTTGACACACATTAATTTGTGTGCACATACAGGTTAATATTCTTCGAACTCAGTTTTACTTAAACTTTCACTTTGTAGGCACTCTATCAGAACACCATGAATTTTCTTTACAAGGGCTAAGTTCATCATGCAAGATGTTGTTATTTGTTTTGGCCGCTCGGTGCGGGCTATCACAATAGAATAAACAATAGCGGCCTGGCTGTAGCTTCTGCATGGTAGCACAGATGATGTTATTATATATATGGCATGAAGCTTTTGTTTAGACAGAGGAGCATTTCGCTGGAACTGAGAGGTCGATCCATGCCAGAATTCCAGATCAGCTGATTCCCATTTACCTCCTGTGAGGGATGCTGTTCATCTCTACACCTTGACGGGCAGCTTGATGACACTAACGCACAGCTAATGGGGAGTTAGACCACCCTATAGATATCTGGCAGATTCACATCCCTTAGACACGATAGGTTAGGATGTGCTAGGTAGGACTAGAAAATATTACAGTACTTGTATGCAGGCACATATCTTCTGTAATAAGCAAAATGTTTGAACTGTTTATCTTTTTCGTCATTCTCGCAATGTTAATCACATTGTTCTGTTCCCTTCTATTGATTATTGCAGCACAAGTATTTTACTCAAGAATCACAATGCCCAATAAATATTGAAATGCTATAATGTGTATTTTTAAGTATCTCTTTGGGTACGAATAAGTGACTAATCAAAAGGATTCTAGATCTGTTTCCACGATTTCCTTGGGGAGTCAAGAATGTCATGGTCTGAGGTTGCACATCCATTTGTTACCCTGTAAAGTTAGGGGTACAGATGGTGCACTGAGAGCTAGCAGGACTTTGGCCAACATATCTGGACAGTGTGCATGGAATCAGTCTTGCACAGTTCTGGTGGTTATGTTGGCCAACAAATGCGCAGTTTTACTTGGGAAAGTATAAGCCGTACGAGATGGCGCCACCAAGTTTCTAGCATGGGTTCTTATTTAATGGATTGTCTGAGTAGTTTTCTTTTGTATCACCTACTAGCAGGAGACGCCCTTGGTGTTAGGGAAAAGAAATCCTCCTCACCTGAGTAGGTAAATCCTATGTATTGGCTGTAGGTCGTTCAAGCTTGAACCTTTCAAAGGATCACCCCTCAGTGGTACCCTCTCTGAATTCCACATATTCAAATGTCTGAGAACGAACCACCAATTAACATACCAGATAACTGCAGACATGCAGTTACACAAATCTTATTACAACATGGACTACCCCAGATGAGTGGTGATGTTAGCTTCGTGGTTCAGGCCCACGAAGCATTCAGGACAGAGGTATTCTATTCATGGGTTACATTCCCAACAGCTAATACAATTGCAAGACTGTTTCATACATACACTTCAGATACAGTTCCGAACAACTACACAGCTTGTGAAGCACTAGAAATGTCACTAACTTAGCAAGAACACCAAAATTGATTTGAAGGCGCCCTTCCACATAAAAACAATATTGTTAGACTAGGACCTCTTAGCAATGAGGGAGCAACATAGCCATTCTTAGCCGGTTACACACCCTATCCAGATATGAAGAATCTCACAACTTCATACCTACCTTTGTTAAATACAGCTCTATTTAAAACCTACGGGGCCAGATGTCCGAAAGCATTTAGCAGTTCTTAATGGACTGAATCGCTACTTTGGGCCATTAAGAAATGCTAAATGGCCTTTCCATATGTTCAAAGGCCATTTGGGAATCGCAAAATGCGATTTCTGCCCAGTAGAAATCACATTTTGCAATACCCAAATAGGAAATCGGAAATAGGGAATTCCTATTTGAGATTTCCTAAGCACATGTACAAAGCATTTCCTGAATGCAAAATGGGTATCTAAGTCGATGGTAACCAATTGCAATTTTAAAAAAGCACTCCAAAATGCTTTTTAAAGTGCTATAAAGTGCACACATACCCCTAGTGCATATGTGCGCTTTACATGTGCCTCATTTTTGTGGGGTGCATCAAGGGGGGCATTAGGCCTATAGTCACCCTTGCTTTAGCATTTCTTAATTTGCGATTTCCTATTCAGAAATCTCATATTAGGAAATGCAAAACCATTCGTGCCTATGGACCTTTAGGCCCAGGCCCATATGAACAAATGGTTTGGTATTCCTTAAATAGCGATTTCCTAATAGCAATTCCTACTCTGTAGGCATCGCTATTAGGAAGTCGCTATTTTTGTACATTCCATTTTGCATTTCTTAAATAGCGATTTCTTAGGATTCACTATTTAGGAAATGCAAAATGGGAATTTTGTACATCAGGCCCGTAGATGCTTAACACCGTTTGTGATACGAACAGTGACAATAAATTCTGCGAGGGCTGCTCAAGCTGCACAACCGCAATTGACTACACCTGGCATTAGTCCACAGACTATCAATGCGCTTGTGGGTAAAATTCACACCAAAAGAGAGGAGATTCTGTTCTGGATTGTACAAAAAACAAGCCAGCTTGAAGCAGTGTTTCTCCATACCGGACCTCAGGAAAAACACAGAATTCTCACAACATGCCTGCCAATAGGGATGGCTCGCCCGCTGGAAGACTGTGCCACTTGGGGTACAGTCTTTGCTGCAGTATATACCAGATGAAACAGTATACACCCACATTATCTGCTTTGCTCGAGGTGCTTAAACATATTCAAAATGAGTGGGGCAGCCCCTGCCCTGGACTTGGATATGAAACTGATGGGCAATTTTTAGGCAGTATACGCTATTATGTTAAGTAACATTGAAGGGGAAGCAGCAGTGTTGGCTATACGCCAGCGGCTCATGAATTTGGCTCCCGGAGAACAGCAACGCAAATTACCTAGAATTATCAAACAAACTCATGCAACAGTAGGTACAGCTAATTTGGGAGCCAGACCCATTAAACCACAAATTAAGAGTAATTCTGAAAAGGATAACTCGAAGCAGGCATCAGGCTCTTCTACTAAGAAGAAGTGGGATAATGAGAAACATAAAGAAAAGACTAAATCGCAGGGCGTAACTCCTCAACAGGAGGCTACTAAAAAGCATTATAACGTGCATTACAGTGATAATAGTAAAACGCCTGACAGGTATCAGGATACTGATACACTTCAATTTTGTTCCTTTCAGGAGTCATCCGAAAAATGCTTGTAGAGTGGTGGATGATCAGAGGGAAGATCAGAGGAGTAAATGAAACCGAAGAAGGACTCACTTCATAATAAACAAGCATTAATAAATGCATTCGGTTTCACCTATGTGATTAATAATGAGCTGTTTTTTGTTGTAAGTTGTAGCTTGCTGAGTAGTTGTACAATATAAGCTACAGAAAGTCTGTTAAAGTGTTATGACTTGTTTATGTACAAAAAGGCAATATGTTGTGCTGTTACTAGTGGTATAATGCGGGTAAGTAATAGCAACACTTTGAAAAATGAAATGAAAGAGGGAAATAATGCAATTAATTGATGTAATTGCAATATTATGTGTTTAGAGGAGTTCTGACAAATTTTGGGCCCAGTGCCACTGCACCTGCTGCACCATTCAAATCATGCCCCTATTGCCTGTAAGGTAACTGCACCTGTGACTGCCTGTTTAGTAGTATAATTTTGCAATATTTGGTGTTTAGAGGGATTCCTAGAGCTTTGGGCCCTGGTGAAACTGCACCTGATGCAACATTGTAATCATGACCCTGCAAGGTAACTGCACTTGTGACTGCTTATTTAGTAGTTAAATATTGCAATATTAGGGGTTTAGTGGGGTGCCTTGAGCTTTTGGTCCTGGTGCTACTGCACCTGCTGCACCATTCAAATAATTACTCTATTGCCTGCTAGATAAATGCACTTATGACTGTCATGTTTAGTAGTAAAATTTAGCACTGATCTTGGTTTGGTGGGGGCCCTAGAGCTTTTTGCCCCAGTGCCAATGCACCCGCTGCACCATTCAAATCAAGTCCCTTTTAACTGCAAGGTAACTGCAATTGTGATTGCCTGATTAGTAGCCAAATATAGCAATATTGTGTATTTAGAGGAGTTTTGACAACTTTTGGGCCCGGTGCTTCTGCACGTGCTGCACTATTCAAATCATGACCCTGTTGTTTGCAAGGTAACTGCACCTGTGGTTGTCTGTTTAGGAATAAAATATTTAGCAAAATTAGGTGTTTAGTTTGAGTGCCTGGAGCTTTTGGTTCTGGTGCCACTGCACCTGCTGCACTATTGAAATCATGACCCTAACGCTTGCTAGATAACTGCACTTGCAACTGCATGTTTAGTTGTAAAATATTGCAATATTAGGTGTTTAGAGGAGTTATGAGAACTTTTGGACCCAGTGTCACTGCACCTGCTGCACCATTTAAATCAAGCCCTTTTTAAGTGCAAGTTTACTGCAATTGTGACTGCCAGTAAATTAGTAAAATATCACAATATTAGGTGTTTAGAGGAGTTATGAGAACTTTTGGCCCCAGTGTCACTGCACCTGCTGCACCATTCAAATCATGACCCTGTTGTCTGCAAGGTAACTGCACTTGTGACTGCTTGTTTAGTTTTACAGGTTAGCAATAATCTGGGTCTAGTGGGGTCCCTAGAGCTTTTGATCCTGGCGCCAGTGCACCTGCTGCGCCATTGAAATATTTAAATCATGACCCTGTTGTCTGCAAGGTAACTGCACTTGTGACTGCTTGTTTAGTTTTACATTTTAGCAATAATCTGGGTTTAGTGGGGTCCCTTGAGCTTTTGGCTCCGGTGCCACTGCTCTTGCTGCACCATTCAAATCAGGTCTTTTTTAAGTGCAAGGTAACTGCAATTGTGACTGCCTGTTTAGTAGTCAAATATAGCAATATTATGTGTTTAAAGGAGTTCTAACAACTTTTGGGCCTGTGCAACTTCACCTGCTGTACCATTCAAACCATGACCCTGTTGTCTGCAAGGTAACTGCGCTTGTGGCTTCCTGTTTAGCAGTAAAATATAGCATAGCTCTTGTATATTACCTTTATTTTTAAAACGCAATGTTTATTACAACATTTGGAATTTGATCATAATGACCAAATAGATTACGTTGAAAAAATCAATCCAATAATGCCTACAAAGCGCAAAGAAAGGTACTGTGGCATGAATAGGAAATGCCACACACGTTCTAAGGCTAAAGCATCTGCTTTACACAACTAGGTGATAAAAGAATGCATTCCAGCATACTGTTACATGCTGTCTGCCTTTTCCGTGGGAAGAGATCTTATCTTGACAGTGAATGGGGCTTAAACAGTGTGAAAAGCTTTAGTAAAAGTATCGTTAATGGGTGCATTCAGGGGAAATTAACCACAAAAAATGTTCCACACAAAAGCGAATGAACACAGTAACTCAGCTAGGGTACTGATAAGATCCCCCTTTTAAGATATATTAAATACAAGAGATTTTACAAGCTCAGCACAAGCGCTGTCCAGGCGAAACCTAAAAAGGAAGATAAACCTAAACAGTTCAAGCCTCAATTCAAAAAGAAGAACGTAACTGGGCTCCAAGTCAAGCATGCCAGGGATTTTGAGGGCACTGCTTCTGAGCTGGGAGTTGGCACTGACCATGCTGGACAATGCAGCAGAAGTCACGACAGTTCACTGGAACCTGATGGATTGTCTGGCAGCTGTAGTGTTGAGTGACTATATCCAGGTGGAAACACCGGATACGAGAGTCAATCAATCAATCAATCAATCAATCAGGGAATTGTAAGCGAGCTACTCACCCGTGAGGGTCTCAAGGCACTGAGGGGGGGGGATCCGCAGATCTGTTTAGCCGAAGAGCCAGGTCTTGAGGGTCTTCCTGAAGGTGTTCAGGGAGGGGGCGCGTCTGATGTCTGCCGGTAGCTCGTTCCAGGTCTTGGCTGCAATGTGAGAGAAGGATCTTCCGCCTGCTCTGGCTCTGTGGATGCGCGGGGTTTTGTCAAGTGCGAGGTTGGAAGATCAGAGGTTTCTTTTGGTTACGTGGAAGTTGATTCTGTCGTTGAGGTATTTGAGAGTGAGTGTTTCACATCGATTATACAAGATGCAACTCCAACTGGAGGGAGACATACAAAGATACATTAATGTTCTATTTCAGGAGAATTTGTCATTCGGCTACGATATTCTCTTGGCCAAAAAGGAATTGCCACCAGAATTTGTGATGAATTGCCCCAAAGGAGAAACATGAATTTTACATGTCTTCTTTGACCTCGTCCCAGAGACAGTGAAACATTCAAATGCTAGGCAGTGGGCTTTAGTCCTAGCTCCTGCATCATACCACAATCATGTGGAGTTGGATGATGGTTCCCCTTGCCATGTTATACCTGTGAGGTCGACCCCACAACCTCAAAGGCAATATCCCATTAAAAATGAGGCTAAAAAACAAGTTAGAGAGATACTCACACAAATCGAATACCAAGGTGTAATTGAAAGTTACACCTCCTCTATGAATAATCCTTTGTTTCCAGTAATGAAACCAGACCTTTCATATCATCTAGTATTACATTTAAGACACTTAAACACAGCTACATGTACATTGGCAGTACAAAATGCACATAGCGCAGTACTTAAGAATAACATAGTGCTGAGATAATACAAAACCACTTTAGACATTTCAAATGGATTTTTCTGACAGATCATATCGCCTAAAACCAGGTACTTGACCACATTTCGCGATCTCAGGTTGCAGAAGCAATTCTGTTGTTTGCCCCAGGGGTATGAGAAGAACCCTGGTCTTTTTTCAGCCTGGGCTACAGAACGTTTGCAAGAATATGATGACCAGTCATTGTTCTTTGTCAATGACATACTTGAGAGATGATGACCTTTAATTTACCATGGCAAGAGTAGATCGCATATTGTTGGGATTTGCTCACATGGGCTACAAATTCAATTTCAAAAAATCGAAAATACCCCCCCTCAATGTTCTATTTTTAGGATGAGTTAAGTGAAGGCAAAAGCCTAGCAACATATTTCCTCTAGAAGTGTGTGCTTCTACAACCAAACACCATGAAGAAACTCTAATCAATATTGGGTTTCCTAAATTTTGGCAGAACATACATTCCAGACTATGCAGAGTGGGTAAAACCGTTCTATGACTTGATATGTCCAGATTTGTCAAGTACACTTTGAACAACTGAACACACAACTACTACGTTCAGTACAAGCTAACATGTCAGCTTCCAAACACTTACACCGACATGTGAACACCACCAACCTGGTGATCCCTATAATTGCAGGTGCATCAGGATATTCCTATGTTACATTCAACAAAGGGGACACTGTACCTATTGCATACAAATCACATTTATACACCAATGCAGAGATTCATTTTTCACAAAGAGAAAAGATCCTGATGGCAGTACAGACTGCTGTAGTGAGAAAATAATCTTTGGCTCAGGGGAAATGCATTAATGTTGTGAGTCTGGTTCCAGCCTGAGAGACTGTCACGAAGGCCAGTGTTCCAAACGTGAAAGCTTTACATCCAAGATGGATATATCTCACCGCAACAGATGTAGACTGCAGATTTGGCTCTACACTACAAACACAAGCAGACTTGCAATATGAAAATTAACTGTTACACCACTGGAGAAGTGAAGGAAGCACCAGCAACTCTTGGTTGGGTCCCCAAGATTGGTGAGCTAGTCCGGGAAAAGATAGTGGGCAAAAAGGAATTTGGGCCATCTTACAGAATGCCTGTCCCTGTCCTAGCCGTTGAAGGTACGAGAACTGTACTTCTACCACCCCTTGCTGGTTGCAAAAACAAGAGATTTGTCTCAATAGATCTCTTCAAACCACATTGTGTTGCCGGTTCTACACAGTAGGCCAAGAGGGCTCCTAGGTAGTTACCTGCCTCCTCTCACTACCCTACAGGAAGTACCTAGGAAGCTTTGATCAATGACGAAACTTATTCTCCCCTCCAGGGGACAGCTAACACTGAAGTATCATTTATTTCTGTTACATTAACAAACTCCTTACAAAAATCATGCACAGACACTCCGATTTCAATTCGGCAAACAGACAAAGAAGGTAACTTCCGCAACGTACCACCACAGGAGCCTACTCCCTGCTCTACAGAGCCTCCAGAGCTACCAAAAATAGATTGAACAGCCTCCAGCTGCTTCAGAGACTATGATGACTTCTTTTTGGATTCATCTGACCCACCACAACTACCACCCTGAGGTAGACTGAGTGGATTCTACTTCTGGCTGAAAAAGACATACTTTATCCCACCATGAATATACTTTTGGATTACAATTTTGTTTCTTTTCCTATAAATTTGGATTGGTTTTGTTACAGTCTTTTTCTTGATCCTTAATGGACACTATCTTCCAGAACACTCTGCTGTTGAACTGGCGAACTTGGTTTTACCACTCCATTCTACATCACATAAAGTGAAAACAGACCTTTCCCTGGTGAACATTTCTGCTGTAATGGTTCCTGATGGGATTGTTTGGGATAAGGTACCCTATGATATATTTGGACCAACTGAATTATTTCAAATTCCTTATGTGTTTAAAATTTCTCTGCATTACTCAATCACTCCTAGTACTATCTCTGATGACTGGGATATTGATAGAGTGCATGAAATGCTAGATGATATGCAGCCTTCAACTGTCTTTAATGAAAATGAGATGTATGAGAGCATGGCTAATTATGAGGAAATGTTCGGCTTTCACCATTATGGTCACCATTTCCTGCATAAAGCAACTACTCCATGAGCAGGGAAGCTTTGCTTCATGGCGCTTGTAATGCATTTAAGGCAAATTTGTTTTGCTTTTTGAAAGGCTGTCCGGCTGCTGTGATCCATTCGGCTTTCAGATTACTCTTGAACTGGAGTAACTTGATGCTGAATGATCAAGGCTGCTCTGGGATGAAAGCGGGCATTGCCTATCTAGTAGCGGTCTGTGTGGTTGTGACCTGTTGTACACAAGTACTGTTTCCACCCAGTGGCAGAGTTAGGGATGCAATGCTTTGGCCTTCGATAGAGCTTACAAATGTGTGCTTATTGTTTCAGAAAGATGTGGCCTTAACATCTGCAAGAGAGATGTTTGATCTTCAAGTTGCAATGTCTCCTTTTGAGGTACAGTTGCTACTCTGTACTAATTTACCACATCTTTTTGGGGAACATGTACACCACATTTTTAGCATGTCTAGGACTGCTGGAGAAATGCACAATTTTAAGTCAATTGGCTCTAGGTTGGATAGCACCTTACAGACAATCTTTAGAGTAAATCCATTGCTTCTACAATCAGTGCTTGGAAGCATTTTTGGAGGCTTACCACTTGCCCTGTTCCTAGTTGTCAGGACAATGCGTTTATATCCCATTACAAGGCCAAATTGGGATAGCACTACCACACGTGGTTCTGTGTCATGAACGCATGATGCAGTGCTTTGGTACACCCTTACTTCAGGAACTTCATAACCACTGGTTCTTGTCATTTCGGCCTGTCTGGCTACAATGCATGCAGTCCGTTTTCTGCTCTCTGCTGTGCACTTTCGAGTGTGCCCTGGACATATGCTAGGGGATGCAACTTGTTCAATCTTCGGTCATTGACCTACTGGTGGATCTGTTAATGGCTCACTTGTAATGTTGTCCTTAGCACTTACTATTGCTACTGAATGCGTATTATGAGCTGTCCTGGGATGCTTTGGCTCCTGGTGATCTGGATCCTGGCTTTTCTTTTGTGGAATCAGTGCTGGCTGTTGCTCCCTTGGTGAATGCTGAGGGGGATG
Source organism: Calotriton arnoldi (assembly GCA_963921515.1). Taxonomy (NCBI): domain Eukaryota; kingdom Metazoa; phylum Chordata; class Amphibia; order Caudata; family Salamandridae; genus Calotriton; species Calotriton arnoldi. The sequence goes on from CAWUFW010020044.1 coordinate 81,818, forward strand.
GACTGGAACATGTTTGCTCTTTGGATCTGACGTGTTGGGGGAGCCTCTGGGAACATTGTCTGTGGTTGCTGGGAACAGCAATATTTGTATACTTCTCAGAACCCATAAGCAATCTGGCAGTTTTGAGTTGTGGGAACTTTTAATTCATACATGTTTTTAACATCCCAAATTGTTTTTAAGCTTCAAACTGTTTTTACCTGCTTTTTTAAATTTGATTTACAGATTTTTAATATCAGGTTCTCTGTAAGCTTCTTCCTTCAAACTAGTATAATGACTTTATATATTTTAGGGTTTTCAGGCTTTTACCTACAGGTTTGACATTCCACTGCGATAATTTGGATAGCCTTGTATTTCATCACCTAACATCCAAGGAGTGTGTGTCACGTGGGTACATTGGGGCTGGTTAAGAAATTGCATTTTACATGCTCATGTTCTTAAGTTGTCTTCTCTCCCTAAACATGATGACATTTGACACACATTCATTTGCATGCACATACAGGAAGATATTCTTTGAACTCAGTTTTGCTTACAGTGCCACCTCATAGGCACTCTATCAGAACACCTTGAACATTCTGTACAAAGGCTAAGTTCATCACGCAAGATGTTTTGGCCACTCGGTGACAGGGCTATCACAATAGAATAAACAACAGAGGCCTAGCTGGGGCTCCGTCATGGTAACTTGGAGGATGGTATTATATACATGGCATCGAGCCTTTGTTTAGTCAGAGGAGCATTTCGCTGGCACTGAGAGGTCAATCCATGCCAGAATTTCAGCTCAGCTGATTCTTCTTTACCTCATGCAAGGGATGGTGTCCAACTCTACACCAAGACGGGCAGCTTGAGGACACTAACCCACAGGTAACTGGGAGTTAGACCACCCTATAGGGATTTGGCAGATTCACATCTCTTAGACATGATAGGTTAGGATGCTCTAGGTAGGAGTACAAAAAATTACAATACTTGCATGAAAGCACATATTCTCTGTAGTAAGCAAAATGGTTGAACCCTTTATCTTTTTCACCATTCTCGTAATATTAATCACATTATTCTGTTTGCTTCTGTTGATTATTACAGTGCAATATTTTACTCAAGAATCATAATGCTTCAATAAATATTGAAATGCTGTACTGTGTATTACTTTTGTACCTCTTTGGGTATGCATAACTGACTAAGTGAAAGGGTTCTAGATCGGTTACCACGATTTCCTTGGGGAGTCAGGGTTCTCATGTTTTGAGGATGCACATCCATTTGTTACCCTGTAAGGTTAGGGGTACAGATGGTGCACTGAGACCTAGCAGGACTTCGGCCAACATATTCAGACAATGTGCATGGAATCAGTCTCACACAGTTCTGGTGGTTATGTTGTCCAACAAAGCACAGTTTTACTTCTGAAAGAATAGGCCATACAACATCACTTTCCGGTGTTCAGCGACCTGATACATTCTTTGAATTCTTGCCCCTGGAATGTGGGTCCGTGGTCTGTTTTCACTTTGCCCCGGAACCCCAGCATAGCAAACACTTTCTCCAGGGTGGGCTTTATTTTGAAAAATGCAGTGGACTGTATGATTTCATCCACCAGGTACTTTGTGAGGCTGTCTATCACTACTGCCATGAACAGTCCATCCGGGAAGATCCCAAAGTCCATGCTAACCTGGGACCACAGCTGCACACATGGCTCCTCCTTGACGATTGGTGTTGGGGATGGGTCTCCGCTTGTGATCGCACATGAATGGCAACCCCGCATATTTTTGTCCACCAAAGAATCCATGCTGGGTAACCACATCTTGTCTCTCAGTCTTGCCTTAGACTTTACCATTCCTTGGTGGCCCAAATGGGCCAAATCAATAACCCTGGCTTTAAGGCTCTGTGGTATTACAGTTTGCCTTCCCCTGAGTAGCAGCCTTCACTGCTGGTGCTCAGTTCATCTCTTACGTGCCAAAGCTGGCTCATTCTCCTTTGTTCAGCTTTTCCAGCAATTTCTAACCATCTAGGAAATTGCACCATTGCTTCCTCAGGAGTGCTTCTTTGGCCTAAGAAAGGCTTGCTTTAAAAAGGGTCGCTTCCGTGATTTCTGTGATTGACTGTGCCCTTGGACATGCATTGTGCACCACCATTCTAAAAAATTCTTCTGCCCTTTCATCCTCCTCAGCCATCCCCGGTCCAGGCTCTCCTTGCAGATGTTGTGACAAATAATCAGCCGGGTTGTTTACCCCCGGGCAGTACAGTACATCAAACTGGTATGGTTGCAGCTGCACTGCCCACTGTTCGATGCAGGGCAGGGTGGGATGAGATGTCCCTTAAATAGTGCAAACAGAGGCTTATGGTCAGTGATGACCCAGAACAATTGCCCACAGAGGTATAGATGAAAATGGTGGCAGGCCCACATGGTAACTAATGCCTCGCCCTTGATTTGGTGTACCTGGTCTCCTTGTCTAACAGTGCTATACTGACATATGCATTAGGGACCCAGGACCCTTCACTCTTCTCCTGTAGCAGCACAGCTCCTAGCCCAACAGGGCTTGCATCGACCACCAGCTCTGCCCAGCGCTTTAGATTGAAGTTGTCCATATTGGCATCCACCAGCAGTGCACCTTTTAGTTGGCAGAAGGCCACATCAGCTCTCAAGTCCCACTCCCATAGTACGTCAATGTCTTCAGCGGCTTGGACAGAGTTGCCGATTTCGGGATGAAACTACTGCAATAGATGGCCATGCCCCGGAAACTCTGCACCTCGGTGGCATTCCATGGCACGGATGCTGATCTCATTGCTTCAACTTTCTTTGGGTCCACGCACATACCTTTCATTGAGAAGATGTACCGAAGAACCCTATTGACGCTTCATATAATGAGCACTTTTGGCAATGGAGCATCAACCCACAGTCTGCCAGTGGTTGGAGCATGGCTTGAGTCTCACGTGGTGCTCCTTGAGGGTATCGGAGAATAGCAAGGTGTCATCGCTAATATTCATGATACCCACCAGGCCAGGGAGGGTTTTGTGGATGGTGTTCTAAAACACTTCTTCTGCTGATGGTATACCAAAGTTCAACCTACAATATCATTGGAGACCTATGTGTGTTGAAAAAGTTGTGATGTACCAGGTGGCTGGTTCTAGTTCTAGCTGATGATAGCCAGCATTTAAATCTAGTTTGGAGAACCAATGGGCTCTGTTCTGGTCCGCCACATTGTCATCCAACGTGGAGTTGAAGTTTTGTTTCCCTCCGGATAACTTTATTAGGGAGCCTCATGTATACGCACAGTTGGATCACTCCTGGCTGGTTGGGTTTTGGTACAATCACATGGGGTGAGACCCTCGGGGTTGGGCCGGTGACCTTCTCAATCACTCCTTGTTGCTCCAGGCTCCACAGTTCTTTTTCTACCAACAGCCGCAGGTAGAACGGGACCCTCCAGTGTTGAAGTGCTGTGGGTCTCACAGTCTGATTCATGTAATCAAACCTTGGTGCCCTTCACTTGTCCCAGTCATTCAAACAGCTGAGGAAACTCCAGAATGATGGTGGCCCCATGTGACTAGTGAACCTGTTCGGGCAAAGCAGATGAGCCCCAGATCTGCCGCTATTTGGCAGCCTAACAGCGTTCCGGTGTCTCCCTCTGTGACGTGCAATCGGGCTTGCATTGCTCTTCCATTGCTTACCACTGAGATATCCACAACCCCCTTCAAGGGCAGTGGCTCCATGCTACCATATGTGTAGCTCCTCATTTTCATTGGTACTAGCTTGGGGCCAGGTACCAGCATGTCAAACTGTGATGAGTCCATTACGTTAACAGAGGCCCCGGTGTCAATCAGTGTCCTCACAAATGTGCCACCAATCTCCACCCTGCACATCAGTGGTGGCCTCTTCCGGTTGCCCTCTCTCCCAGCAAATGAAATGGGGAATAACTTACTGCCGTCTTCATCATTGTCCATGTATGGTCTCTGGCTGCCACCCGTCGGTGGCCCCTCAGTCTTGTCCTCGATCGACAGGTGCTGTAAAGCGGATCTCACCTTGCCCTTGTTTCCTAATCAGGGCCCTTGTATCTCACTACGGCATACTTTGGTGAAGTGGTTCATGTGTACGTTACTCAATGCACAAGTTGCCACACTGTCCCTCCAGTGGCTTTACCCCACTGGGGGTGATGGGTTGGGCAGGTAGTCTTTGTATGGCGTTTACTTGCTCCTCCTTTAACTTGCTGATGTGGGTCATGCCCGCCTGGGCTGTCCCTATGGCAAGGGCTACCTCCATCTCATCGGCTAACTGTCTGCCAACTCATGCGATCTTTCCAACATCAGTACAGCATCCAAGGTGTTTCCAGGTTGGCACAGGATTAGCTGCCGACTTGCCATGTATGCGTTGTGCCCTAATTTCTTCCTGCTGGTTGATGTCAGTGCTGTGCTTTAAAGCTTCTGGAGATGAGTGTAGAGTATGTCTACTGACTCATCCTCCCGATATCTGGCCTGACGCAGCCTGAATCACTCATATTCAGGGTTGAACTAGGGGTCAAAGTGTCAGGTCAAAGCTACCATTGCAGCATCGAAATCCGCATTGTCTCATGTGTTGGTGAGGATCTCAAACAGGTAGTACAGTTCTGCCTCACCAAAGTTAAGCAACAGTTACTTCTTGACTGCGCCGTCTGTCTCTTGGCTGGCGAGGAGTCGTACTTGGTGTTGCTGATGCACAGACATAGCGGGACAGTGCAAACGTCAGTGTGTGGTAGGGTGGTGCAGGCTAAAAGTGTATGGTGTTAGCACTGCTGAGCACTTCTCCTTTTCTACTTCTTATTGTCTCTGTTTCTCTTCTGTATAATTGTCTTTCATGCCATACATCCTTTCTCTTATGGATAATTTATTCTCTTTTATTCATTCCCCTTTCATTTTTTTATTCTCCTTTTATTATTTTTTTTTTCAAAACACAGTCTCTGCCTACCAGCTTCCTCAGCAGGAGGCCTCATGGTTCTCACATCCCCAGGGTGGGCCTTGCATCAAGCTCCATCTGCTGTTGGCACAGTGGCATGGTTGGAGCAGCCGTCCAAGGCAGTAGCGGCTGCTACCAGACCCGGGTGGTGAAGCGGGGGGGACAAAAAAAGAAAACAAAAAACACTTTCCTGAAACGGCCTCCGACTCTCCTTCATCCCTCACACCATCTTCCTGCTCTTCCGGCCAGCATGAGGTAGCACCCGCCCTCCCAGCCTCCCCATACCCAATCACAATGCTGCAATGCAACGTTGTGATGGAGCGCTCAGATGGGGACTGGAAGGGCCTCCACAACTCTTCTCTTGCCTGCAAAGGGTGTTGCCACACACATGGTGTGGCATACTGAGGCCACCAGCAGGTGGCACTGCACCCACAGCCTCACACACACACCGGGGTGCTGTTGGTCCCCTCTTCTCATTGAACCCAGCCAGCGCACACTCACCCGCGATGAGCTCTGTGGGGCCCTCAATCGGCTGCGGTCTAGACGACGCGTGGGGTGACAGACCTGGGAACCTGCTGCCTCCTGATGAACCGCTCAGCTAGGAGCTCCTCTGTCCTCACTGTACTAGCTGCGGGCAGGGCTCGCGACTGTCCTCATCGCCATTGCAAGCTGGGGGGATCAACAGGCCACACTCGCTGCTGCGATGCACATAGAGGAGACATACACTTTAAAGTGGTAGTTCCGAGGAGTGACCTCGAGTAAGCCAAACACTCTCTAACACAGCTACCCATCACACAGGATTTTGCAAATTTGGCACATTCATAATATATGAGCTCAATCGATCCACAGATGTCATTGTGGCCACACACTGAGATTAAAAATGGTGTGTGCTCTAAGCTGGTCACGGGGCAACAGTGATTACAGGGTGCACTCACTGCTAAGCTGCACATAGAGAAGGCACACGCTCTAGATTGGGAGTTCCAACGAGTGACCTCGAGTGGTCGCTGTTCAGTTTATTTATGCACTTGAGCTTTGCTCGATTCTCTGGATGCCAGCAGTGCAATGTAGTAGGGTAGTGGCTAGGTGGCAATCTACATGTGCCACTCCAAACATGTTGTTCCCCACCTAGATTTGACAGCACTTTCACAAAACTATAGCAGCTCTGCGCCTCAGCTTAATAGCCTTGACTGCTATTTCCGACAGACTGTTGAATCAGATTACTTTACATAAATGCCGTACACTTTAACGGCTTGCCAAAACCTAAATCAGGACCCGAATGCTATAAATATGATAAAACCATTACTTTGCAAATTCTAACACTTGCAACAATGTTGCTAACAATATCGTGCATACAAATAACAAAACAATAAAGCCTAAACGTTGATCTCTATATTTGTGGGTTTGACTGATTTGTACTGATGACGCTATGTAATGTCTTTAAGAGATTCTTTATTTCTCTTCGCTACTTTCGGCTTCAGACGGGTATGCATGTAGTTTTCATGCACCTGTTTTTCATGATAACTGCTTTTTTAAATTTTGAACTTAGAATGCATTTGGAGCCTTAGTTTCACCTGTTCTTGAGGACAGCACAAAAGAAAATAACATAAACACAATGATCAGTGGTTTTCATCCGCATAAGGAATGGTTAAGGCTGATCTTAGTTTAGATTGTACTTTATATTTTTTTAAAGTATTAGTCCCCCTGCTTCTATTAACCTTGCATATCACCGTGGTGCATTATTCATGGTTTCAGCACTCAGCTGTGACTGAGTATAGAGACTTAACCTCTGTTAAAACAGGTGACTGTTTGTTTTAATGCTTGCATCTGAACGTGCTTTATGAGTGTTTTGTGTGTATCTCATCTGCTAAAATGTAAACAAATTATTTACTATAGCACTTTTAAACTCAAGTTACTGGCACAATGCATCTGGCACAAATGGAGTGTTTACTGAACTGCATATAATTAACAAAACACGTTGTTGAACTACAAATGAAGTGGCATATTTATGAGAGCTTTGCATCGTGCTTGCACCATGCAACATGGTACATGCATGACGCAAACCTCTAAGAGAGATTTATGGAGCCATGCAAGGCCACTTTCGTGGCTTTGGATGGCTTTAAAAATCTGGAGCAAGGCAACACAGTGCCAATCACTGTGTTGCCTTACTCTGCACAAGGGAGGCGTTCCATGGGCATTCTGGTGGGTGTTCCCACACAACTCCCATGGTTTTTGATGCATTCCCAGATTTACAAGGACGTGTAAACCTGGGAATGCGCCAAAAAGATACGGCTCCCCAGGGGAGGTGTAACAAGAAGAAACATCTTTATTACACCTTGTTTGTTCCACTTTCTATGTGTGCTGCGAGTGCAGCACACATAGAAAGAGGAAAAAGCCTCTCAGGGTTGTTTTTGTGCAGGAAGGTGCCCCTTCCTGCACAAAATAATTCTGCCTACAACACAGGCACCCTTGTGCCATGGTACAAAGGTGCCTGCATTGGAGCTAGGCTGTCAAAACGTCACCAGCACAGGGGGAAAGGCAAGGGCTGGGTGTCCATAAGAACGCCAGGGCATTGTCCCGTGCATGCCAGCCATCACATATAAAATATATATATATATATATATATATATATATTGCAGTTTTAAAGTGAATTTAATTATGGTCCGGCCTTGACTTCTATCACCACGCCCGATTATGTACCATGGGCTGGTCCAAGTATAATGATTGGCAGCCACCCTGCCCATCACAGTGAAATGAAGTGCCATGTCCGTTTGGCAGTTTCATTTTCTAAGGCCAACCTGGCATGCATACTACAGCTAGTCTCAACCTATGCTGTACAAGTGAGGTGAGGGAACATAGACACAGCCTCCTGCTCTCTGTATATGCGTCCTGTCTGCCTGCCCCATCCAATCTGGGTGCTGCTGTCATGCTGTTCACTAATCCAAACAACATGAAAGCAGCATCAGGATTGGTTCAGTTGGCGGGCAACATTATTACACACCTCTGTGGCTATCGAAAAGTGATTTGCCAGGGTGTCATGTGAAATACTCTGTGTGATCTTATAGCTCCCTCAAGTAGTTTGAGGCACGCCACGGACTTTTTATCAGTGTTATTATCTCTGCAGCTGTTGCATGTCATGAGCTGTTGGGCTGTGCCCTGGCAGAGCAGGTCGGTGAGGAGGCGAACAGGGTGTTTTGCTTTTGAATGTGTTAGGTCAGGACCAGACTGAGCCAGAACATAGCCGTTCTGGCGTTCCAGCCCATCAAGGAAAAACAGGAGCTCTTCTCAGGCTCTACTGCTCTGCAGCACGCAAGATGGTGGGTTCGCTGGAGGAGAGAGACAGCCGCCTGGCAATCGTAGATATCCTTCATGGCAGTGTGTGTAGTTGTGAGAGAGAGGAAAGGTGGGGTGGGCACAGCCTGGCTCCGGGCCTTGGCACGATCTCTGTGCCCTCTCCCAACAGGAGAGACATCTGCATCCTACCAACACCAGAGACAGCATCCATCTGCCAGCACCTGTGACAGACACTCTTTGAGGACAAGAGGACTTCAAGGCACACAATGCTGCTGTCTACTTTCCAGGTCGAGCTCTGTTGCTACCTGCATGTTATCTTATAGTTCAGTCGCAGTGCTTACCTGTTGTATCTGTTGTTATCAAGGCGCTACCTGCCTCTATGACAGGGAGCCGAGCTTCTCTTATCAGACTTTCATGAGAGTTAGCAATTGTTCATTCTACACAGTGCATTTTTTTTATCACCAGTTTGTGTCTCAAGATCATTTAAAAAATGCAAAAAGAACAATTGATCGACAGAATGCTGCACAATGTCAAACATTCACCCCACTACAGAGATCTGGGCCTAAATCTATCGTTTTTTGCTCCCCATGTCATTCCAGTTCAGACCCAGCCATATGCAAATCAGTCTTGACCCTGTTCCCCATGGGAACAGTACAGCCTGAACTGCCAGGCAAGGTCCTCCCTGGACTGGAAACAAGTATCCTGGGACCGACCAGTTTCGGGGCATCACCCCTCATCAGCCAGGCTAGCTTGACTCCAGTGGCATGGAGAGCACTGGACCCATGTCTGCGCGTACCCTTCCCACTCGGGGCAACAAATGCAATAAGAGCAATTGATGGACAGAATGCTGCACAATGTCAAACATTCACCCCAGTACAGAGATCTGGGCCTAAATCTATCGTTTTTTTTGCTCCCCATGCCATTCCAGTTCAGACCCCGCCATATGCAAATCAGTCTTGACCCTGTTTCCCATGGGAACAGTCCAGCCCGAACTGCCAGGCCAGGTCCTCCCTGGACTGGAAACAAGCATCCTGGGACCGGTTTCAGGGCATCACCCCTCATCAGCCAGGCTAGCTTGACTCCAATGACATGGAGAGAACGGGACCCACGTCTGGTGCATACCTGTTCCACTCGGGGTGACAAAAAGAACAATTGATGGACACAATGCTGCACCAGGGCCGGACTGGCCGTAGCGTGCACCTGGCGTTTCCCGGGTAGGCTGTAGGGGTGGGGGCTGGTTTTACCGGCCATTGGGGCCGGTTTTGTCACTGGGGGCTGGTTTTGCAGCAGGGCTGCAATATCATCCCCCTGTAACAAAATAAAAGCTGCAGCGGTGCTTGCCACTAGAGCTTCTCCCCAGGGGCCAGTCGAGTGGAATTGCCAGTGCTGGTTTCTCTTCCCAGTCCGGCTGTATGCTGCACAATGTCAAACATTCACCCCTGTACAGAGATCTGGGCCGAAATCCATTGTTTTTTTGCTCCCCATGCCATGCCATTCCAGTTCAGACCCAGCCATATGCAAATAAGTCTTGACCCTGTTCCCAATGGGAACAGTCCAGCCTGAACTGCCAGGCGAGGTCCTCCCTGGACTGGGAACAAACATCCTGAGACCGGTTTCGTAGCATCACCCCTCATCAGCCAGGCTAGCTTGACTCAAGTGTCATGGAGAGCATGGGACCCAAGTCTGGGCATACCCGTCCCACTCGGGGTGACAAATGCAAAAAGAACAATTGATGGACAGAATGCTACACAATGTCAAACATTCACCACAGTACAGAGGTCTAGGCCTAAATCCAGCATCTTTTTGCTCCCCATGCCATTCCAGTTCAGACCTAGCCATATGCTAATCAGTCTTGACCCTGTTCCCCATGGGAACAGTCCAGCCTGAACTGCCAGGCCAGGTCTTCCCTGGACTGGAAACAAGCATCCTGGGACCGGTTTTGGGGCATCCCCCCTCATCAGCCAGGCTAGCTTGACTCCAGCGACATGGAGAGCACGGGTCCCACGTCTTGGCATATCCGTACCACCTGAGGTGACAAATGCAAAAAGAGCAATTCATGGACAGAATGCTGCACAATGTCAAACATTCACCCCAGTACAGAGATCTGGGCCTAAATCTATCGTTTTTTTGCTCCCCTTGCCATTCCAGTTCAGACCCTGCCATATGCAAATCAGTCTTGACCCTGTTTCCCATGGGAACAGTCCAGCCCGAACTGCCAGGCCAGGTCCTCCCTGGACTGGAAACAAGCATCCTGGGACCGGTTTCAGGGCATCACCCCTCATCAGCCAGGCTAGCTTGACTCCAATGACATGGAGAGAACGGGACCCACGTCTGGTGCTTACCTGTTCCACTCGGGGTGACAAAAAGAACAATTGATGGACACAATGCTGAACAAGGGCCGGACTGGCCGTAGCGTGCACCTGGCGTTTCCCGGGTAGGCTGGAGGGGTGGGGGCTGGTTTTACCGGCCATTGGGGCCGGTTTTGTCACTGGGGGCTGGTTTTGCAGCAGGGCTGCAATATCATCCCCCTGTAACAAAATAAAAGCTGCAGCGGTGCTTGCCACTAGAGCTTCTCCCCCCAGGGGCCAGTCGAGTGGAATTGCCAGTGCTGGTTTCTCTTCCCAGTCCGGCTGTATGCTGCACAATGTCAAACATTCACCCCTGTACAGAGATCTGGGCCGAAATCCATTGTTTTTTTGCTCCCCAGGCCATGCCATTCCAGTTCAGACCCAGCCATATGCAAATAAGTCTTGACCCTGTTCCCAATGGGAACAGTCCAGCCTGAACTGCCAGGCGAGGTCCTCCCTGGACTGGAAACAAACATCCTGAGACCGGTTTCGTAGCATCACCCCTCATCAGCCAGGCTAGCTTGACTCAAGTGTCATGGAGAGCATGGGACCCAAGTCTGGGCATACCCGTCCCACTCGGGGTGACAAATGCAAAAAGAACAATTGATGGACAGAATGCTACACAATGTCAAACATTCACCACAGTACAGAGGTCTAGGCCTAAATCCAGCATCTTTTTGCTCCCCATGCCATTCCAGTTCAGACCTAGCCATATGCTAATCAGTCTTGACCCTGTTCCCCATGGGAACAGTCCAGCCTGAACTGCTAGGCCAGGTCTTCCCTGGACTGGAAACAAGCATCCTGGGACCGGTTTTGGGGCATCCCCCCTCATCAGCCGGGCCAGCTTGACTCCAGCGGCATGGAGAGCACGGGTCCCACGTCTTGGCATATCCGTACCACCTGAGGTGACAAATGCAAAAAGAACAATTCATGGACAGAATGCTGCACAATGTCAAACATTCACCCTAGTACAGAGATCTGGGCCTAAATCCGTTGTTTCTTTTGCTCCCTATGCAATTCCAGTTCAGACCCAGTCATATGCAAATCAGTCTTGACCCTGTTTCCCATGGGAACTGTCATGCCTTTACTGCCAGGCCTGGTCCTCCCTGGACTGGAAACAAGCATCCTGGACTGGTTTCAGGGCATCACCCCTCATCAGCCAGGCTAGCTTGACTTCAGTGCCATGGGGAGCACGGGACCCACGTCTGGGCACACCCGTCCCACTTGAGGTGACAAATGTCAAAAGAACAAATGATGGACAGAATGCTGCACAATGTCAAAGAGCCACCCTAGTACAGAGATCTGGGCCTAAATCCATCGTTTTTTTGCTCCCCATGCCATTCCAGTTCAGACCCAGCCATATGCAAATCAATCTTGACCCTGTTCCCCATGGGAACAGTGAGTCCAGCTCAGACTGCTAGGCCAGGTCCTCCCTGGACTGGAAACAAGCATACTGGGACCGGTTTTGGGGCATCACCCCATATCAGCCAGGCTAACTTGACTCCAGTGGCATGGAGAGACATGATTTGCATATGGCTGGGTCTGAACTGGGGTGCTGAAGAGAGCTAGAGAATGATGATGGATTAAACTCAGATCTGTGACTGAGGGTGAGTGTCTGAAAAGTTTCAGCGCTCCGTCCATCATCTCCTTGTGTTTGCTTTGTTTGCCTCAAGATCATTTAACACACTTTCTTTGTTTATGCTTCTTTGAATTGTTGAGGAACTGATAGTGGGCATGTTGCCTCAGGCGCGGGTGTTCCCAGACCACCCTTTCAGGGAGAGGATGTCCGATGCATCATGCCCTGCCACCTGCTAACACTAGGGGCAGTGGTGTAGCAAGGGGGGCGGGGGTGGTCTGCCCCGGGAGGCATGATTTTTAGGGGTGGCGGACCCAACCCGCTCTTACCTGTGGCCGTCACGGGCGGCAAACGTAGGAACCATCGTCACTGACACCCCCCCACTCTCACCTGCAGCTGTCGCGGGGTGGCAAACGCCCTGACCGCCACAGGCGTCAAACGGTCTAGCTACACTACTGACTAGGGGTTAGTTTAGCACAGATCAGTTTCTATCCCAACGGGATGCGAACAGCACAGCAGCACCAGTCGATATTAGATCCAGAGTGAGAGGCAGAGAAAATGAATGGAAGTAGACAAGGCAAACATCGCACAGGCTTAGTGCACGCGGAGGTAGAGATTCCAGTGCACTTTTGTGCTATCTGTGCACACAGAAACTGGCGCTCCAGTGCTCACAAAATCCCTCAGCCTTCTCTCTCTCTCACACATGAACATACACACTCTTTCCTTCTCTTGGTTCCTCTTATCCCCCTTTCTCATATTTTTTTCTTATTTCTAATACTTTCTCTCCCACTTCAGTGTCTGGGATAGCAAAGGACATGCCTGGGATAGAAGCTTCTACCCCTGATTGACGACCAAGCCTCTTATACAAGGGAAGACACCAGTGCAAGGGTTACTTTCCAAACTGAAAGCAAGTCTGTGTGCAGCTCCTCTCTCGAAAACTATGAATTGAGCCCTGGAAACATTCGGCTTAACTGATCCACAATAAATGCACATGAGCTGCACTGTTACTAGAGCATAACGCATACCTCCAGCATTGTCATCCCTGAACACCCGTGCAGCCCCCCCTTGTTGTGCAAATATTGGCAACCCGCTCCATTGCTGATCACACAGTTTTGCAGCAGAGCACATTTGGATGTGTTTTTAAAACCAGGTAGACACAGTGTGATTTCCATAAATAATATTTTTTTTCATATTCTGTTTAACCCCTTCCATGCTCATGACGAGCTGGACTCATCATGGCACACAGTGCTCGTGTGCTCATGACGAGTCCAGCTCGTCATGGAACCCAGGGCAGGAAATCCCTCTGGTGCGGGCACCAGAGGGATTCCCTTTAATCCCTAAAGCCTCGGGAGCTGGGGAAGAGCTTCCCCAGCTCCCGAGGCCCCCCTGGTTTCCCTGAAATGACGATCGGCGCGCACGTCGCGCTGATGTCATTTCAGTGAAACTGAAACTGAAATGAGCCAAGAGGCTCATTTCAGTTTCAGTTTCTACGTGCTCAGGGGGCTATCTCAGCCCCCTGAGCACGTAGAAACTCAGGAGAGGTATCGTTGGAAAGGGGAGAATCTCCCTTTCCAATGGTACCCCTCCCTAGTGGATCCCTGCTTGGGGATCGCCCCAGGAGGGCGATCCCCAAGCAGGGACTAATCCACTAGGCACCAGGGAGGGGGGAGCGGCCCCTTGGGCAAGGGACTTTGCTCCCCCCATAAAATATTTGCCAGGATTAGTCTTTCTGCCCCCCCTGGGGGGTAGATGGGGGCAGTAGCCCCCAATCTGCCCCCCGGGGGGGTAGAAAGCCCACTAGACACCAGGGATTTTTATTTAAATTATAGTTAGGGGTGGGGGCTGCCCAAAACGGGCATGCCGATGCCCCCAACGCCCCCCCGGCCACAAAATTAGTCTTTCTGCCCCCCCTGGGGGGCATATGGGGCAGTAGCCCCCAATCTGCCCCCCCGGGGGGGCAGAAAGCCCACTAGATACCAGGGATTTTTTTTACAATTATAGTTAGGGGTGGGGGCTGCCCAATATGGGCATGCCAATGCCCCCACCCCACCCCGCCGCAAAGGTACAGTCTTTCTGCCCCTCCTGGGGGCAGATGGGGGCAGTAGCCCCCAATCTGCCCCCCTGGGGGGGCAGAAAGCCCACTAGATACCAGGGATTTTTTTTAAATTATAATTTGGGGTGGGGGCTGCCCAATATGGGCATGCCAATGCCCCCACCCCACCCCGCCGCAAAGGTACAGTCTTTCTGCCCCCCCGGGGGGGCAGAAAGCCCACTAGACACCAGGGTTTTTTTCCCCTCGATACATTTAGGGGTGGGGGTTGCCCAAGATGGGCATGCCAATGCCCCCACCCCTCCCCCATGAAATTCCAGTCTTTCTGCCCCCCCGGGGCCACCAATCTGCCCCCACCCGGGGGTTCAGAAATACCCTAGATGCCAGGGATTATTTTTTTTATAGGCCCGGGGTGGGGGCTGCCCAGAATGGGCATGCAAATGCCCCCACCCCCCCCAAAGAAAAAAAAAAACTTTCTGCCCCCCCAGGAGGCAGATGGAGGCAATAGCCCCTGATCTGCCCCCCCCCGGGGAGGGGGCAGAAAGCCCACTAAGCACCAGGGATTTTTTTTTTTATATAGGTTGGGGTGGGGCTGCCCAGAATGGGCATGTCAATGCCCCCACCCCAAAAAAAATGCTGCAGTCTTTCTGCCCCCCTGGGAGGCAGATGGGGCAATAGCACCTTATCTGCCCCCCGGGGGGCAGAAAGCCCACTAGCCACCAGGGATTTTTTTACAAAGTTCGGGGTGGGGGCTGCCAAGAATGGACATGCCAATGCCCCCACCCACCCCAAAAAAGATGTCACTGTCTTTCTGCCCCTCCCAGGAGGCAGATGGGGGCAGTAGCCCCTGATCTGCCCCCCGGGGGCAGAAAGCCCACTATGTGCCAGCGATTATGCTGGCTTTTTTATACGGAGGGGTGGGGGCTGACCAGAATAGGCATCCCAATGCCGCCGACCCCCAAAAGAATAGCCACAGTCTTTCTGCCCCCTCGGGGGCATATCGGGGCAATAGCCCCTGATTTCCCCCTCCCCAGGGCGGCAGAAAGCCCACTAGGCACTGACTTTTTTTGCAAAGTGCCTAGCTGTAGATTTTGAACCCTAACTCTGCCGGCACCTAGGGAAACCTAGCAAACCTATACATTTTTGAAGACTAGATACCCAGGGGAATCCAGGATTGGGTGACTTGACTGGCTCTCACCAGGTTCTGTTACCCAGAATCCCTTGCAAACCGAAACATTTGTCAAAAAACACATTTTCCTCACATTTCTGTGGTGGAAAGTTCTGGAATGTGCGTGGATCCACAAATTTCCACCCATCCCGCGTTCCCCAAAGTCTTCCGAGAAAAATGGCACCTCACATGTGTGGGTAGGCCTAGTGCCCGCGACAGGAAACGGCCCAAACGCAACGTGGACACACCACATTTTCACAGTGAAAACGGACCCTTTTTTTGCAAAGTGCTTAGCTGTAGATTTTGAACCCTAACACTGCCAGCACCTAGGGAAACCTAGCAAACCTATACATTTTTGAAAACTAGACACCCAGGGGAATCCAGGATGGGGTGACTTGACTGGCTCTCACCAGGATCTGTTACCCAGAATCCCTTACAAACCTAAAAATATGTCCCAAAAAACACATTTTCCTCACATTTCTGTGGTGGAAAGTTCTGGAATCTGCGTGGATGTACAAAATTCCACCCACCCCGGGTCCCCCAAAGTCTTCCGTGACAAATGGTACCTCACTTGTGTGGATGGGTCAAGTACCCGCGACAGGCAAGGGCCCAAAACCTATTGAGGCGACATCAAAATTACCTATCACAAACCAACCTGGTTTTGCAAGGGGGTCCCATGAGTTTTTGGCCCCGGGCTCAACGGCCATCTAGGGAAACCTACCCAACCCACACATTTCTGAAAACTAGACACCCGGAGGAGTCCAGCGAGGTATGGCTTGCGTGGGTCCTCCAAAGTTTCTTACCCAGAATACCCTGCAAACCTCAAATTTAGCTGAAAAAATCACGTTTTTCTCCAATTTCTGTGTGGGAAAGTTCTGGAATCTACGTGGATCCACAAATTTCCTACCACCCAGCTTTCCCCCAGGTCTCCCGATAAAAATGATACCTCACTCGCGTGGGTGGGTCAAGTACCCGCGACAGGCAGGGGCCCAGAACGTATTGAGGAGACATCAAAATTATCTATCACAAAACAACCTGGTTTTGCAAGGGGGGTCACCTGGGTTATTGGCCCCGGCCTCAGCGGCCATCTTGGGAACCTACCAAACCCACACATTTCTGAAAACTAGACACCTGGGGAGTCCAGCGAGGTATGGCTTGCATGGGTCCCCAAACGTTTTCCTACCCAGAATGCCCTGCAAACCTCAAATTTAGCAGAAAAAAATCACTTTTACTCAAATTTCTGTGTGGGAAAGTTCTGGAATCTGCGTGGATCCACAAATTTCCTACCACCCTGCGTTCCCCCAGGGCTCCCGATAAAAATGGTACCTCACTTGTGTGGGTAGGCATAGTGGCTGAAACAGGAAATGGCCCAAATCGTATTGTGGAGACTTCAAAACTACCTATAACAAAACTACCTGGTTTTGGGGGGCACCTGGTTTTTTGGCCCCGGGCTCGCCGCCATCTAGGGAAACCTACCAATCCCACACATTTCTGAAAACTAGACACCCTGGGGAGTCCAATGAGGTATGGCTTGCATGGATCCCCCAACGTTTCCCTACCCAGAATCCCCTGCAACCCTCAAATTTAGCTGAAAAAACATATTTTCCACATATTTTTGCGTGGAATCACCGTGCTGGCACAAATGTCCTACCACCCAGCGTTGCCCTTGTTCCCCGAGTAAAATGATACCTCACTTGTGTGGGTGTCCAAAGCAGAACTGGCTAAAAACGCATTTTAAAAAAAATATAGCGCTTAGAATTCTCGGTGCTATACCCTAAATCCCTATGTTTTGGGCTCTTCCCAGTCACAGGCCTTTGGCCCACCCACACAAGTGAGGTATCATTTTACTCGGGAGAACAAGGGGAACGCTGGGTGGTAGGACATTTGTGCCGGCACGGTGATCCCACGCAAAAATGTATGGAAAAAGTGATTTATTCAGCTAAATTTGAGGTTTGCAGGGGATTCTGGGTAGGAAAACGTTGTGGGACACACGCAAGCCATACCTCGCTGGACTCCCCCGGGTGTCTAGCTTTCAGAAATGTTTGGGTTTGGTAGTTTCCCAAGATGGCCGCCGAGCCCAGGGCCAAAAACTCCTGGGACCCCCCTTGCAAAACCAGGTTGTTTTGTGATAAGTAATTTTGATGTCGCCTCAATAGGTTTTGGGCCCTTTTCTGTCGCGGGTACTTGACCCACCCACGCAAGTGAGGTATCATTTTTATGAGGAGACCTGGGGGAACACTGGGTGGGAGGAAATTTGTGGATCCACGTAGATTCCAGAACTTTCCCACATAGAAATTTGAGAAAAAGTGATTATTTCAGCTAAATTTGAGGTTTGCAGGGGATTCTGGGTAGGAAAAGTTGGGGGACCCACGCAAGCCATACCTTGCTGGACTCCCCAGGTGTCTAGTTTTCAGAAATGTGTGGGTTTGGTAGGTTTCCCTAGATGGCCACCGAGCCCAGGGCCAAAAACTCATGGGACCCCTCTTGCAAAACCAGGTTGTTTTGTGATAGGTAATTTTGATGTCGCCTCAATAGGTTTTGGGCCCTTTCCTGTCGTGGGTACTTGACCCACCCATGCGAGTGAGGTATCATTTTTATCGGGAGACATGGGGAACACTGTGTGGTAGGAAATTTGTGGATCCACGTAGATTCCATAACTTTCCCACACAGAAATTGGAGAGAAAAGTGATTTTTTTCAGCTAAATTTGAGGTTTGCAGGGCATTCTGGGTAGGAAAACGTTGGGGGATCCACGCAAGCCATACCTCGCTGGACTCCCCGGGTGTCTAGTTTTCAGAAATGTGTGGGTTTGGTAGGTTTCCCAAGATGGCCGCCGAGCCCGGGGCCAAAAACCCAGGTGACTACCCTTGCAAAACCAGCTTGTTTTGTGATAGATCATTTTGATGTCTCCTCAATACGTTTTGGGCCCTTGCCTGTTGTGGGTACTTGAACCACCCACACCAGTGAGGTTTTTGGCCCTGGGCTCGGCGGCCATCTTAGGAAACCTACCAAACCCACACATTTCTGAAAACTAGACACTCTGGGGAGTCCAGTGAGGTATGGCTTGCGTGGGTCCCCCAATGTTTTCCTACCCAGAATCCCCTGCAAACCTGAAATTTTGCTGAAAAAATTCATTTTTTTCGCACATTTTTGTGTGGTAAAGTTGTGGAATCATGGGATTGACACAAATTTCCTACCACCCAGCGTTCCCCCAGGTCTATCGATAAAAATGGTGCCTCACTCGGGTGGGAGGCCCAAGTACCCGCGACAGGCAAGGGCCCACAACGTATTGAGGCGACCTCAAAATGGCCGATCACAAAACGACCTGGTTTTGCAAGGGGGTCCCATGACGTTTTGGCCCGGGGCTCGGCGGCCACCTATGGAAACCTACCAAACCTACACATTTCTGAAAAGTAGACACCTGGGGCATTCCAGGGAGGTATGACTTGCGTGGATCCACCAACGTTTTCTTACCCAGAATCCCCTGCAAACCTGATATTTTGCTGAAAAATCACTTTTTCGCACATTTTTGTGTGGTAAAGTTGTGGAATCATGGGGCTGACACAAATTTCCTACCACCCAGCGTTCCCCCAGGTCTCCCGATAAAAATGGTGCCTCACTCGGGTGGGAGGCCCAAGTACCCGCGACAAGCAAGGGCCCACAACGTATTGAGGCGACCTCAAAATGGCCTATCACAAAACTACCTGGTTTTGCAAGGGGGTCCCATGACGTTTTGGCCCGGGGCTCGGCGGCCACCTAGGGAAACCTACCAAACCTACACATTTCTGAAAAGTAGACACCCGGGGGATTCCAGGGAGGTATGGCTTGCGTGGATCCACCAAAGTTTTCTTACCCAGAATCCCCTGCAAACCTGATATTTTGCTCAAAAATCACTTTTTCGCACATTTTTGTGTGGTAAAGTTGTGGAATCATGGGGCTGACATAAATTTCCTACCACCCAGCGTTCCCCCAGGTCTCCCGATAAAAATGGTGCCTCACTCGGGTGGGAGGCCCAAGTACCCGCGACAGGCAAGGGCCCACAACGTATTGAGGCGCCCTCAAAATGGCCTATCACAAAACGACCTGGTTTTGCAAGGGGGGTCCCATGACGTTTTGGCCCGGGGCTCGGCGGCCACCTAGGGAAACCTACCAAACCTACACATTTCTGAAAAGTAGACACCCGGGGGATTCCAGGGAGGTATGGCTTGCGTGGATCCACCAAAGTTTTCTTACCCAGAATCCCCTGCAAACCTGATATTTTGCTCAAAAAATCACTTTTTCGCACATTTTTGTGTGGTAAAGTTGTGGAATCATGGGGCTGACACAAATTTCCTACCACTCCAGCGTCCCCCAGGTCTCCCGATAAAAATGGTGCCTCACTCGGGTGGGAGGCCCAAGTACCCGCGACAGGCAAGGGCCCACAACGTATTGAGGCGACCTCAAAATGGCCTATCACAAAACGACCTGGTTTTGCAAGGGGGTCCCATGACGCTTTGGCTCGGGCCTCGGCGGCCACCTAGGGAAACCTACCAAACCTACACATTTCTGAAAAGTAGACACCTGGGATTCCAGGGAGGTATGGCTTGCGTGGATCCACCAAAGTTTTCTTACCCAGAATCCCTGCAAACCTGATATTTTGCTCAAAAAATCACTTTTTCGCACATTTTTGTGTGGTAAAGTTGTGGAATCATGGGGCTGACACAAATTTCCTACCACCCAGCGTTCCCCAGGTCTCTCGATAAAATGGTGCCTCACTCGGGTGGGAGGCCCAGGTACCCGCGACAGGCAAGGGCCCACAACGTATTGAGGCGACCTCAAAATGGCCTACCACAAACCGACCTGGTTTTGCAAGGGGGTCCCATGACGCTTTGGCCCGGGACTCAGCGGCCACCTAGGGAAACCTACCAAGTCCACACATTTCTGAAAAGTAGACACCTGGGGATTCCAGGGAGGTATGGCTTGCGTGGATCCCCAACGTCTTACCCAGAATCCCCTGCAAACCTGAATTTGGCTGAAAAAATCACTTTTTTCACACATTTTTGTGTGGTAAGCTGTGGCATCACGGGGCTGACACAAATTCTCTACCACCTAGCAGTTCCCCAGGTCTCCCGATAAAAATGGTGCCTTACTCGGGTGGGAGGCCCAAGTACCTGCGACAGGCAAGGGCCCAAAACATTTTGTGATAGGCAATTTTGATGTCGCCTCAATACGTTGTGGGCCCTTGCCTGTCGCGGGTACTTGGGCCTCCCACACAAGTGAGGCACCATTTTTATCGGGAGACCTGGGGGAACGCTGGGTGGTAGGAAATTTGTGTGAGGCCAGTGATGCCACACTTTCCCACACAAAAATGTGTGAAAAAAAGTGATTTTTTCAGCTAAAATTGAGGTTTGCAGGGGATTCTGGGTAGGAAACGTTGGGGGATCCATGCAAGCCATACCTCCCTGGAAGCCCCCGGGTGTCTACTTTTCAGAAATGTGTGGGTTTGGTAGGTTTCCCTAGATGGCCGCCGAGCACGGGGCCAAAAACCCAGGTGACCCCCTTGCAAAACCAGGTCGTTTTGTGAAAGGCCATTTTGAGGTCGCCTCACTACGTTGTGGGCCCTTGCCTGTCGCGGGTACTTGGGCCTCCCACACAAGTGAGGCACCATTTTTATCGGGAGACCTGGGGGAATGCTGGGTGGTAGGAAATTTGTGTGAGGCCAGTGATGCCACACTTTCCCACACAAAAATGTGTGAAAAAGTGATTTTTTTCAGCTAAAATTGAGGTTTGCAGGGGATTCTGGGTAAGGAAACGTTGGGGGATCCACGCAAGCCATACCTCCCTGGAAGCCCCCGGGTGTCTACTTTTCAGAAATGTGTGGGTTTGGTAGGTTTCCCTAGATGGCCGCCGAGCACGGGGCCAAAAACCCAGGTGACCCCCTTGCAAAACCAGGTAGTTTTGTGAAAGGCCATTTTGAGGTCGCCTCACTACGTTGTGGGCCCTTGCCTGTCGCGGGTACTTGGGCCTCCCACACAAGTGAGGCACCATTTTTATCGGGAGACCTGGGGGAACGCTGGGTGGTAGGTCATTTGTGTGAGGCCAGTGATGCCACACTTTCCCACACACAAATGTGTGAAAAAAGTGATTTTTTCAGCTAAAATTGAGGTTTGCAGGGGATTCTGGGTAAGGAAACGTTGGGGGATCCACGCAAGCCATACCTCCCTGGAAGCCCCCGGGTGTCTACTTTTCAGAAACGTGTGGGTTTGGTAGGTTTCCCTAGATGGCCACCGAGCACGGGGCCAAAAACCCAGGTAACCCCCTTGCAAAACCAGGTCGTTTTGTGAAAGGCCATTTTGAGGTCGCCTCACTACGTTGTGGGCCCTTGCCTGTCGCGGGTACTTGGGCCTCCCACACAAGTGAGGCACCATTTTTATCGGGAGACCTGGGGGAACGCTGGGTGGTAGGAAATTTGTGTGAGGCCAGTGATGCCACACTTTCCCACACAAAAATGTGTGAAAAAAGTGATTTTTTTCAGCTAAAATTGAGGTTTGCAGGGGATTCTGGGTAAGGAAACGTTGGGGGATCCATGCAAGCCATACCTCCCTGGAAGCCCCCGGGTGTCTACTTTTCAGAAGTGTGTGGGTTTGGTAGGTTTCCCTAGATGGCCGCCGAGCACGGGGCCAAAAACCCAGGTGACCCCCCTTGCAAAACCAGGTAGTTTTGTGAAAGGCCATTTTGAGGTCGCCTCACTACGTTGTGGGCCCTTGCCTGTCGCGGGTACTTGGGCCTCCCACACAAGTGAGGCACCATTTTTATCGGGAGACCTGGGGGAACGCTGGGTGGTAGGACATTTGTGTGAGGCCAGTGATGCCACACTTTCCCACACACAAATGTGTGAAAAAAGTGATTTTTTCAGCTAAAATTGAGGTTTGCAGGGGATTCTGGGTAAGGAAACGTTGGGGGATCCACGCAAGCCATACCTCCCTGGAAGCCCCCGGGTGTCTACTTTTCAGAAATGTGTGTGTTTGGTAGGTTTCCCTAGGTGCCGGCAGAGCTAGGGTTCACAAACTACAGCTAGGCACTTTGCCAAAAGAGGGTCATTTTTCACTGCGAAATTGAGGTGTGCCCACGTTGCGTTTTGCGCCGTTTCCTGTCGCGGGCACTAGGCCGACCCACACAAGTGAGGTACCATTTTTTTCAGAAGACTTTGGGGAACGCGGGGTGGGTGGAAATTTGTGGATCCACGCAGATTCCAGAACTTTCCACCACAGAAATGTGGGGAAAATGTGGTTTTTTTGACAGTTTTTAGGTTTGCAAGGGATTCTGGGTAACAGAACCTGGTGGGAGGCAGTCCAGTCACCCCATCCTGGATTCCCCTGGGTGTCTAGTTTTCAAAAATGTATAGGTTTGCTAGGTTTCCCTAGGTGCCGGCAGAGCTAGGGTTCAAAAACTACAGCTAGGCACTTTGCCAAAAAAGGGTCATTTTTAACTGCGAAATTGAGGTGTGACCACATTGCGTTTTGCGCCGTTTCCTGTCGCAGGCACTAGGCCGATCCACACAAGTGAGGTACCATTTTTCTCGGAAGACTTTGGGGAACGCGGGGTGGGTGGAAATTTGTGGATCCACGCAGATTCCAGAACTTTCCACCACAGAAATGTGGGGAAAATGTGGTTTTTTTGACAATTTTTTATGTTTGCAAGGGATTCTGGGTAACAGAACCTGGTGGGAGGCAGTCAAGTCACCCCATCCTGGATTCCCCTGGGTGTCTAGTTTTCAAAAATGTATAGGTTTGCTAGGTTTCCCTAGGTGCCGGCAGAGGTAGGGTTCAAAAACTACAGATAGGCACTTTGCAAAAAAGGGTCATTTTTCACTGCGAAATTGAGGTGTGACCACGTTGCGTTTTGCGCCGTTTCCTGTCGCAGGCACTAGGCCGATCCACACAAGTGAGGTACCATTTTTCTCGGAAGACTTTGGGGAACGCGGGGTGGGTGGAAATTTGTGGATCCACGCAGATTCCAGAACTTTCCACCACAGAAATGTGGGGAAAATGTGGTTTTTTTGACAATTTTTTATGTTTGCAAGGGATTCTGGGTAACAGAACCTGGTGGGAGGCAGTCCAGTCACCCCATCCTGGATTCCCCTGGGTGTCTAGTTTTCAAAAATGTATAGGTTTGCTAGGTTTCCCTAGGTGCCGGCAGAGCTAGGGTTCAAAAACTACAGCTAGGCACTTTGCCAAAAAAGGGTCATTTTTCACTGCGAAATTGAGGTGTGACCACGTTGTGTTTTGCGCCGTTTCCTGTCGCAGGCACTAGGCCGACCCACACAAGTGAGGTACCATTTTTCTCGGAAGACTTTGGGGAACGCGGGGTGGGTGGAAATTTGTGGATCCACGCAGATTCCAGAACTTTCCACCACAGAAATGTGGGGAAAATGTTTTTTTTTTGACAATTTCTTATGTTTGCAAGGGATTCTGGGTAACAGAACCTGGTGGGAGGCAGTCAAGTCACCCCATCCTGGATTCCCCTGGGTGTCTAGTTTTCAAAAATGTATAGGTTTGCTAGGTTTCCCTAGGTGCCGGCAGAGCTAGGGTTCAAAAACTACAGCTAGGCACTTTGCCAAAAAAGGTTCATTTTTCACTGCGAAATTGAGGTGTGACCATGTTGCGTTTTGCGCCGTTTCCTGTCTCAGGCACTAGGCCGACCCACACAAGTGAGGTACCATTTTTCTCGGAAGACTTTGGGGAACGCGGGGTGGGTGGACATTTGTGGATCCACGCAGATTCCAGAACTTTCCACCACAGAAATGTGGGGAAAATGTGGTTTTTTTGACAAAATGTTTTATGTTTGCAAGGGATTCTGGGTAACAGAACCTGGTGGGAGGCAGTCAAGTCACCCCATCCTGGATTCCCCTCGGTGTCTAGTTTTCAAAAATGTATAGGTTTGCTAGGTTTCCCTAGGTGCCGGCAGAGCTAGGGTTCAAAAACTACAGCTAGGCACTTTGCCAAAAAGGGTCATTTTTCACTGCGAAATTGAGGTGTGACCACGTTGCGTTTTGCGCCGTTTCCTGTCGCAGGCACTAGGCCGACCCACACAAGTGAGGTACCATTTTTCTCGTAAGACTTTGGGGAACGCGGGGTGGGTGGAAATTTGTGGACCCACGCAGATTCCAGAACTTTCCACCACAGAAATGTGGGGGAAATGTGGTTTTTTTGACAATTTTTTATGTTTGCAAGGGATTCTGGGTAACAGAACCTGGTGGGAGGCAGTCAAGTCACCCCATCCTGGATTCCCCTGGGTGTCTAGTTTTCAAAAATGTATAGGTTTGCTAGGTTTCCCTAGGTGCCGGCAGAGCTAGGGTTCAAAAACTACAGCTAGGCACTTTGCCAAAAAAGGGTCATTTTTCACTGCGAAATTGAGGTGTGACCACGTTGCGTTTTGCGCCGTTTCCTGTCGCAGGCACTAGGCCGATCCACACAAGTGAGGTACCATTTTTCTCGGAAGACTTTGGGGAATGCGGGGTGGGTGGAAATTTGTGGATCCACGTAGATTCCAGAACTTTCCACCACAGAAATGTGTGGAAAATGTGGTTTTTTGGACAATTTTTTTTGTTTGCAAGGGATTCTGGGTAACAGAACCTGGTGGAAGGCAGTCAAGTCACCCCATCCTGTATTCCCCTGGGTGTCTAGTTTTCAAAAATGTATAGGTTTGCTAGGTTTCCCTAGGTGCCGGCAGAGCTAGGGTTCAAAAACTACAGCTAGGCACTTTGCCAAAAAAGGGTCATTTTTCACTGCGAAATTGAGGTGTGACCACGTTGCGTTTTGCGCCGTTTCCTGTCGCAGGCACTAGGCCGACCCACACAAGTGAGGTACCATTTTTCTCGTAAGACTTTGGGGAACGCGGGGTGGGTGGAAATTTGTGGACCCACGCAGATTCCAGAACTTTCCACCACAGAAATGTGGGGGAAATGTGGTTTTTTTGACAATCTTTTATGTTTGCAAGGGATTCTGGGTAACAGAACCTGGTGGGAGGAAGTCAAGTCACCCCATCCTGGATTCCCCTGGGTGTCTAGTTTTCAAAAATGTATAGGTTTGCTAGGTTTCCCTAGGTTCCGGCAGTGCTAGGGTTCAAAAACTACACCTAGGCACTTTGCAAAAAAAGGGTAATTTTTCATTGTGAAAATGTGGTACGTCCACGTTGCATTTTGAGCCATTTCCTGTTGTGGGCACAAGGGCTACCCACACAAGTGAGGTACCATTTTTATCGGGAGACTTTGGGTAACACAGAATTGTAGAGCAACTGTTATTACCTATTGACTTTCGATGCATTTCTGCCTTCCAAATGAAAGACAATGTGTAAAAAATAAGTCATTTTGAAAAATGACCTATAATTCTCATGCTAGTATGGGTACTCCCAATTTCGGAAATGTGCAAATATCTACTGTTTCTAAAATCTACATTTTGTTCCCATTTCAGAAATACATAGGTGTCTTTCATAACAATTTTTCCATGTATACATTTTCCCAAAATAATTGCTATATACCCGGTACATAATAAAAAACCATTGCAAGATGCTGCTCAATTATTGGCTCTGGGTTCGTCGGGTTCTTGGTGAACCTACAAGTCCTATATATCCCCACAACCAGAAAGATCCAGCGGATATAACGGTATATTGCCTTCAAATAGCTGTCATAATTAGAAGAAGTTACAGGTGAAAACGTTGACACAAATGGCTGTTTTTTTCAACTAAGTTTCAATTTTTCCTTTATTTAACTGTTAGTTTCTATAAGGAAAACTTTCTACACAAATGACCCCTTGCTGAATTCAGAATTTTGTCTACTTTTCAGAAATGTATGGCTTTCCAGGATCCATTATTGGTTTCATACCCATTTCTACCATTAACTGGAAGGAGGTTGAAAGCACAAAAAATAGCAAAAATAGGCTATGTCCCAGAAAAATGCCAAAACTGTGTAAAAAAAGTTGGTTTTCTGACAAAAGTCTGCTTGTCCCTGAAAGCTGGGAAGATGGTGATTTCAGCACCACAACCCCTTTTTGATGCCATTTGCAGGGAAAAATCAAGACGCTTTCATCTGTTGCCCTTTTTCGCATTTTTCCCAAAAAACCAAAATGTAGCTGTATTTTGACTAATTTCTGGGTCCCCTCCAGGGGAATCCACAAACCCTGGGTACCTTTACAATCCCCATGATGTTAGAAAAAAGGACGCAAATTTGGCATGGATACCTTATGTGGTCAAAAAGTTACAGGGGCCTAAGCGCGCACTACCCCAAATAGCCAAAAAAAGGCTTAGCACAGGAGGGGAAAAGGCCTAGCAGCGAAGGGGTTAATCGTCACTGTGGTATTCTCAGGCTCAATAAACGGGACTCTGCTGCGTTTCACTCTTTCATGACCAGTGCCGCAGGTTTTAGGGGACAGCGCTGCGGTGGGTGGCTGCAGTTTGAAACATCCAGTGGTTAGAGGCATCAGTAGCAGGGTTCCTTATGTTCCCAGCCCATAATACAAATGTCAAGATAAAGCTGGGGATTAATATATCTGTTAGAGAGATCTGCTTAGTGGGAGTTTTGGCTTATCCTAAAGTGATGTAGAGGGTTAATGTGCCTCCTGCAAAGCACAACGCATAGCTTGCAATTCACAGACTGGATAACTCAGTGTGTTACTGCTTTTGTCACAGAGATCCTTTTGTTACGTGTAGCTCATAAATTACAATCCTAGTATAGCACAGTGAGCTATGAGCCAGCAGCAAACTGCTGCATGCAAACTGAGGCACAAGTTTAGAACATTTTATTTTTCTTCCGCTACTTTAATTAGTCTAAGGTAAAAAAAAGGGTTGCTTTGGATCGTAATGAATTCTTTTTAGTAATTCAGCAGCTGCACATATTAATGCTCTCAGTTCATGATTGCTCATTATGAAATCTGAAACAATTTGCATGTGTTATTTCAATCCAAACACAATTCAAAGAACCATTAAAAAACATTTACACAGAGGGGAGACTTAAAGCACAGGTAGAATACATGCATGCAATAGGAAAGTAGAATACACGCATGCAAAAGAAAAAAAGAAATGTAAGGTACCCTTTCAGAATCACATACATGGAACAGAGTAAAAAAAAAATAATATTAATAAATAAACTAATTTGTTAGGTACTCAGCATCGTTATCTCAAAGTCTGTTATGAAGCTCTGAGGTTATACTGAATAAGCAGCTTCCAATGTCTTTATAATATAAAATCTCTTGATGTCATGACTGCACTTTCACAATTGCATTATTAACCTTCTTGCTTTCTCATATTTGCTTGAAAACGCACCATTTTCCTACTCTGTTTTCAAAAATGTTCATGGGGAGAACCTCCCTCCCCGAACCCTCCTTATGATGGTCGGGCTCGCTCGCTACGCTTGCTTGCCAGAGGACACTCATTCCAAACCTTTGTGCCCACCACTTTCAAATCTTATCAGCCACCACTGCGAAAAGGACAGGAATGCACCCGTATTGGATAATGATGACGCATTCCTGCCCTTTCTCTGTGATGCAGGACAGCGCAGCAAGGTGACTTGCTGCCTGTGCCACAAATTGAATAAATTTGCCCCTACACTCACAACAGGAACATGGGCCTTAAGGCATAGGCATCACTAGTGTACAGACCCACCCACTCTCTGATGGGGAGTTCAATGTTTTGAAAGAAATCAGACGTACACCGTGAAACAAGCCCAGGCGCTCAATATGGTTCTCATTTAGGGGCAGATTTACAAGCCCCCTGCGCCACCAGTACATCACTTTTTGTGACGTACTGGTGGCGTATTTCACTGCTCTATATTTACAAGGACAGGAAAAGCCACCCTGCGTGGCTTTTCCTGTCATTGTAAATATGGCCCCTTTACACGCAGCACTGTGTGTGAAAGGGCCGTTCCATGGGTGTTGCTGTGGGTGTTCCCACGCAACACCCATGGAACAAGACACATTTCCAGATTTACGAGGAATCGTAAATCTGGAAATGCGTGTGAATGCTACGCCTCCCCAAGGGACGCGTAGGGAGGCGCAAAAAGGAGAAATGTTTTTATTTCTCCTCGTTATTCCCTCTTTCAATGCGTGCTGCATTTTACAGCACGCATTGAAAGACGAAAATGCCTGTAGTGATTGTTTTTGTGCAGGAAGGTGCCACTTCCTGCACAAAAACAATCTCCCCATGACGTAGGCATCCTTGCACCATGGTGAAAGGGTGCCTGCGCCGGCGCATGGCAGCTGTTTGTGCGCCAGCGCAGGGGAGAGCACAGGAATGCGACAGATTATTGTAAATTTGTCGCATTCCTGTGCTTTGGAAGTGCCGCAGCGTGGTGCAGCCAAAGGGCTTGCGTTGCCGCGCTGCGTCACTTCCTCGTAAATCTGCCCCTTAGAGTGTCTGTTGTTGAGCAGTATTACTGATTTCTCCATGTGAACTCATAATTCCAGGCATTTTTCTTGGGACAAGGCCCCCAGGATATGGAGTGGATGAAGTGACGTGGAGGATTATTCCAGTAAAACAATTTGGCATTACCACATGCAGTAATCCCTTATGTTGTAATACCGCTATAGCTGTTATGTCGTTTAGGGCTGGAACCAATGTTTCCGTCCAAAACTGTAATAATGGCCTTTGTGTACACATTTCTCTTGCAGTGGAAAGTAACTGGATTTATCCGAAGGCGACCACTGTATTTACAATGGAGAGGCTCTTTTTAAAAGTAATATACAATAATGTAATAAAGCCTGATATTAACCATAGAGAGGTTCTTTTTAAAAGTAAAATACAATAAAGCCTAAGGACCTCATCGAAAGAGCAAGGCTGAATTCCGGTCCCTGTGCAAGATCAAAATTACCAGTTGTGTGTTAAATATCACGCCCTCTCGGTTTTCCGCTGATAAATTCTGGCAGGTCAAACCTGCTTAAATGTATAAGGGTAAAAGGCCTGCAAAAAGGCAAGACACGAAGAATTTGGTGTGTTAAACACAGATTTTGCATGTTTGCCTCATTTGTAAGTAATAAACTCGGAGTAGGATCTATTATCAAAATGTTTGGAGCTTGTGGTCTCCTCGAATCATGGCCAATGTTGTAGCAATGCAGCCACATTTCTCAGACTTCCCCAGACAAGCTTGCTATCGGCCAGCCTTGAAGACTGAGACAGACAGCCCATTGGCAGCTGGGGTGACAACAATGGAGGGTG
The DNA here is from genome assembly GCA_963921515.1 of Calotriton arnoldi. Taxonomy (NCBI): domain Eukaryota; kingdom Metazoa; phylum Chordata; class Amphibia; order Caudata; family Salamandridae; genus Calotriton; species Calotriton arnoldi. Next base: position 111,339 of record CAWUFW010020044.1, read on the forward strand.
GATTCAAAGGATAACACAAATCAGCCCTTCCTGGTTAAAGTGGAAAGTGCAAGAACATTCACAAAGAGCCGGATCATTGCATTAGAACCTGGAACATTCTGGAAAGAGTTAGGGGGTCCTGGACAATTTTGCATTATAAAGAGCAGGGGTGATCTAATCACTAGTTACAGGATTATACTTTTCCTTGCAAGAGTGCTTTACGAGTTCTCTAATCTGGACGCATAGTTTGAACTGTTTGCATTGTTTGCACCTTTTTGTTTTTATCCCCTCTGGATCACTTGAGTATTTAGGGCACATTAGGTTAACTATCCCTTCAACAGATTGTGGATTGTGCTTACCGCCATTCAGAAATGTTAGCTCCAGCTTCAAACACTCCAAGTCCTCATGCCTCCTGGCATCTCTGCAAATGGAGACGGACCTGTGTTTTCGGTTCACAGACTGTAACCTGGTTGTCAGGGGCTAGTCACGACTAGTCTTTTTGCTTCCATACCCTGGTAAGCGGTTCTACTGATTCTCATAATACATTGTATCCTGTTGTACAGAAGTATACTTAGAAGAATATATCTTTTTAGAATTACAGTCTTTACCAGTCAGCCCATTAAGACCCAGGCTCCTTGTTGCATGCCATCCAGAAGTCCATACTCCCAAGATTAGAAGGTTGAGACGCTTATGTAGTTTTTCTTTCCTCTCTACCTCCCTTCCCCTTTTCCCCCGTGTACAGCCACTTCAGATTCTGGAGTTCATTAAAGGTCCTAGGGGCATATTATCAACACACAGCGATAAATATCGCTGAGCGCGATTAGCGCTATTTATTGTATCGCCGGCTATCGCTGGATTGAATCGCTGAGATAACGTGTTATCATCAACGTTTATCTCCACAGCGAAAACAAATCCAGCGATAGCGGCAAAATAAGGGGACATCGCTGGAAATCCAGCGATACAAATGCGGCGATAAGGGAATCCTTGGTAATAGGGAGATGTGGACTTAGCCTCAGAATCCACCTCCCTGTACAAATATAGCTAAGTCTGACATTTTGCAGACGTTAGGTTACGGCGATAACCGCGCTTAGCGCGGCTTTTTTATCGCTATGGGTGTCCTGGGCCGGCTTGGTAATACGGAGAAGTGCAGTTAGGGACATTTTCTGTGTTATTTTGACACAAAACGCCCACTTTGCATCTCATTAGAGATACAAAGCGAGGCGTCGGTAACAAGACTGCTAACATGCGCTAATGCATGTTAGCACTGCCTTGTTAATAGGGCGAAAACATTATCTCCGCTTTTTTGGCTTTTAAAGCCAAAAAAGCGGAGATAAGGCCCTTGATAATATGCCCCTTAATTGCCTGAAAGGGGAGAAGGGTTTGCGTTGAAGTCCCTGAACTGCATTCCAATAAAATGCTGACACCTTGCCTGCCCCATATCCTCCATGGTTTCCAATGTCAATCTGTTACAGACCATAGCTCAGGCATTGATAAAAGACTGGAATAGATGGAGACAGGCCAACAAGAAAGGGCTTTCCTTCTAGACAGGGTCAGCTGCAGTCTTCCAATCGCAGTCCCTAGAAATGCCAAATAATGAGCCTACAGGTGCGATTCCATTAATTAGTAATAACAGTCACTAGTTTTCTAATGATGCCCTTTTTAGAACATTTCAGAGAATCTTTGAAAAATGCCAAATTAAACTAGATCCCATGTCGGGCTCCTTACACTCAGACAAGATTCAAGAGATCTGATTAACTGTATTAGTCATTACAATCGAATGGTCTAAGAATCACGCTGGATGGATAAAGCATCAACTGCAGCCTTTGACCAAGGTTTACCTGAAGATTTGAAAGATGCTTTTTCACTAGTAGTAAAATGACCCACTGATTCCAACAGTCTCACAGACTGAGCACTACAAATAGATTCCCAGTAAAAACAACATCTGTGGGAGAGAAGGGAAATAGCTGGCAAGATACCTCTGATTATAGCAGGAGAAATTCAGTTCACAGAAGCCTTGGAAGAACCTATGCAGATTGTGCAGTTACAGACACTCCTTAGCCGAGAAAAAAGATAAAAGAAAGAAGGAAGGCCTGTGTCAATTTTGTGGAAAACAGCAACATTTCTATAATAACTGCCCCTGTTGGTTCGGAAATGTGTGTGCTTGTTCTTTTAGGTCGAAACCAGATTGTGCAGACCTGAAACAAAAGAGTTTGCTAGTGATAAAAACATTACTGTTTTCTTGTCAAATTGTTTCAAAGATTCAGTGCTCCGTCCATCATCTCCTTGTGTTTGCTTTGTTTGCAATAAGTTGGCAGGGTATGCCCAGACGTGGGTCCCTTGCTCACTTTGCCACTGTATTCAAGCTAGCCTGGCTGATGAAGGGTGTTACTTTGAAAACGGTCCCAGGATGCTTGTTTCCGGTTCAGGGAAGACCTGGCTTGGCAGTTCGGGCTGGATTGTTCCCAAGAGGCACAGGGTCAAGACTGATTTGCATATAGCTGGGTCTGAACTGAGGTGGCGAAGTGAGCTAAAGAATGATCATGGATTCATCCCAGATCTGTGACTGGGGGTGAGTGTCTGAAAAGTCCCAGTGCTCCGTCTATCATCTCCTTGTGTTTGCTTTGTTCTCGTCAAATTGACCACTTCGTGAGACTCACTCACACTATTGGCTCTTACTGAGACAGGAGCCTCATGATGTTGTATGGGTTAGAAAGTTTAAGAAAGATTACAGATTCCAAAAAAGAGAAAAGGCAAAAGGAGCTTATTGGAGGTTTCAATGGTAAAGAATCAACTTCTGGAGACATTGTTTGGGAAAGATAAAGACTAATGATGCTTACTTTACATGGACACACTACATGGGAACCCTGTATGGTCAATATTCGTATCATATAGTTAATTGATATTTCGAAACATTATTTCATAATCAAAATAGTATACATCAGTTAAAAACATCTTAATAAAACATAAAACACACATAAAAAAAACCAGTAAATAACATTAAATATCCATAAAATCAATCAAAGAAGTTTAAAATCACAAGGGCGCATTCATAACAAGGCTTTGTGTGGCTTTTAACACTTTACTTCTACTTATCCAAGCTGCATACAAGAATTTAGAGACAGCCACTACCACGATCGAGGTCGTGTCACGTTTGCATATTCTATATCCCTCTCCTCTCTACAATAAACAGAGGGGGCACATGGGGGTAATCTATTTGGACCTCGGTTTTGCATAGAGGGGGTAAAAAAACAACACGTGTTTGTCACTTTTGCAGTGAGTTTGGCAGCATGGACAACACTCAGATTCCTGGTACGCCTTCCTCCATTTTGCCGTAACGGCTGCTACAGGTAAACACCCATATCAAAATTGTAGGTAAAGGGCTCGCTCCTGTGGGGAGCAAATAAAGTCCAGGAACACCTTGCCCTCACACTCAGACTTATGGCAAAGAAATGCACTTGTCAGACTCCCCAGCGATGCGCTGTGATCTCTAAGATGGCTGGCTTTCTCCAGCACCATCTTCTTCATTGCAACAACATCCCCACCCCAAATGGCCTGTGGCTTGCTCCAGAATTTCCCAAAGTCCACATCAGACCAGGCTTTTTAGAGCGCACCGAACCAGCCCACTCTGTCTACCCCATTGGCTGCAATCACATCCCTCAAGCCCTTCTTTAGGTGACACAGTTCTTCAGTACTCCGCACTCGAATCCTATACAAAAAGGGTTTTAATAGAAGCACCGTCTCTAACTCATGCAATCCCAGGTCTAAATGGAGGGGAACAGGCGTGGCCAAGATGGCGGTGTGAGCGGTCGCGCTTTTTAATCGCTCCGCTCTCGGCCCGATCAAAGCCTATTATTAGCAGTGCCCCGAGGTTCCACGGAGGGCAGATACCGATTGCAGGGTCCCAAGAGCTGGTCGCCCTACTGGCGAGAGCTGCGTTGGCCCCGAGGATCAGGGGAGAGGGCTGTTTCGGCAATACGACACCGTCTTATCTTTGGCCCGCAAAGCCTGTGAGCGGAGTCCCGGAGGAGGCAGTCGGCGGGGAGGAGGGGGCCCCCCTGGCCCTCATGTGGACACAGGGACCCTCACCAACTACACAGGATGGTGCCGACTGGTGGCTTTCCTGCGCCGGGCCGCCCGCACCTGGGACCACTGACTGAGGACGCGGCGAGCAGAGGAGAGGCCTAGGAGATCATTGGCCTCGCCCGCCCTCGGTGGGCGACCGAGCAGTGCGGCAGGCAGGAGAGGACTATCTGGACCAGCCGGTAAGGGAGATGCAGCGTATCAGCCTGGAGGCCCGGGGGGGTATGGCCGGTGCCCCCTTTGAACTGAGTAGCGGCCTGGGCACACCCTGGGCAGGACTAGGGCCCTCAACACCCCGGGCCCAGCAGGCGACAGATCAAGTGTTTTCGATGGCGGCGGGGGCGGCGGGACAGGACAGTTCCGGCCCCCTCGCCACAGCGCCTAGCCTGCTGGCATTCCCAGACCCCCTGGTGGCCCCATCTAGCGTTCAAGAGCTTCCCCACAGTAACTATCACTCACCCAGCGACGGCGCACCACTGCCCGGGCCTGTAGAGCAGGGGGGCTCTGACTAGCCTGATGGAGAGTGGGTAATTGGACTGCTCTGAGTACTGAGCCTGGGAGGTTGGGAGTGATAGGGAGCTCAGGGGCACCGGCCCTCCCTCCCCCACCCTGACGAAGCACAAGGCCTACAACATGACCGGGCCTAGGAGTAGAGACACCTATGCAAAGGCCACTGAATCTTGGCGCGAAGTGAGGCCTGAGCGGGGTGTCGACATGCCAGAAAAGCAACAGGGCCACAGCAGAAGGGAAGCTTAGAGAGGCCAGACGGTGGACTCAGCCCAAGCCCAGAAGGTCCACCGAGGAAGAGCATCGGGGTAGCTATTGGGCCTGGTAGGCCGTAGCACATGTGGACACGCTCGATGGCACGCTAGGTCTGATTTCCCATGGTGGTGATCCCAACGACAAGGCTTTCCCGAGATTCCCCTCAAGGAAGGACACCCCTCCCCTGGCTGGCAGCTCTCGGACTATTGGGAGATAATTCTAGGTGAGACTGCATGAGATAGCTGGGGCAGCCGAGCTTCGTTCCCCCGGCCTTTTCTGACACTTAGAACCTATTCTCAGCGAAAAGAGGATGGCAACGGGCCGGGCTAAGAAAGATCGCACATTAAAAGACATGTTGGTGAAGCTCCCCCCCAGACCGTTCCAACTCCACGGCGGGCCCTGCACCCCCGAGGGCGAGAATGAAGGAGAGGCCCCTATCATTAGCACCTACCTGGAGCCTCTATTTTCATCGCTTAAGGAGGACCTGCAACAGATTAAAGGGGACCTGGCCCGCGATTTGCAGGTGAGAAATTTCAGACATAGAAGTGAACGAGACGACCAGGGATGAGGAGTTGGAACTATTGCGCCAAGAAATTATACGCCTCTCGGACCGATAAATTGATCTCCAAGCTCACGCTCTAGACCTGGAGAATAGATCAAGGCGTAACAACATCAGGATACGGAACGCCCCTTCTTCGGCAGAAGCAGAAAATGTGGAGGAATTTGTCCAAGCTCTGTTTGCCCAAATCCTAGGGGATACACCCATGTCGGAGATTTGCCTGGATCGGGTCCACCATGTGGGACCTCCAAGAGCCTCAAATATGCCTCCCCCGGATATACTTGCCTGTGTCCATAGCTTCCCCTTGAAGGAGCGAATCTTGCGTGCCGTGCGAGGCTCAGACACGATGCTCTTCAGAGGCCATTCGCTGCAGCTATTCCAAGACTTGTCAGCAATAAAGCTTCAGAAGCGGCAAGAGTTTCGCCCAGTGACCTCCTTTCTCAGGAATCATGACATTACATATGCTTGTGGTCATCCTTTCAGATTGATTTTTGAATCAGAGGAGAAGGCTCGCCAAATACGCTCCCTGAGTGCAGCATGTGACTTGTTACAGATCGAGCAACCAGGAGCACAGGCAGGAGCGTAGCAGAGACAGGGGCCGGGACAGGCCGGTGGGAAAAGCAATGACGGTGGCGCAGAGGCAGAAGGGCCTCGAATCCGGACCCGGAGGCCATGGCTCAAGAAAGGAAAGCAGTGCTTGAGAGCGTCACTGGGGGCACAGCATCCGGGGGGGACAGGCTGAACTAACACAGCCCACCCCGCCTGCCTCTGGGGCACATTACAGATGCTATCCGAGTTCGAGAGGGGGCGATCCTCATGATGTTCTTGGACCAAGATGGACCTCATCAGCAAATTTTCTCGTTGGAGGGGAGGACTCTTTTTGTGATCTCCCTCCCCCTAGAGACTCTGTTCAAGATTTTGATTAGTTCTATTTTTGTTTTTTTTCTTTCCTTAAAGCTATGTTTACAAAGTACCAACGCGTTGTACATACAGGGACAGCTCAGATATTACTACATATGCTTCAGGTTACCACCTTTCAAGCCGCCCTGGATGGAGGGGTGGCGGGACAAGCTCTCCCGACACAGCAAGTCCATATACATTTAGTATGACTAAGGGCGACACCCTAAAGATTATCTCGCTTAACGTTAAAGGGCTGAATAACCCTGTTAAACATAAAGCAATCCTCTCATATCTTGAACACTATGGAGCAAATATCTGCCTCCTTCAGGAGACTCACCTCCTAACAGGAGATTCCCAGCGACTCAAATCCCGAGCCTTTCCTCAGCAGCTTTTCTGCTCATTGTGGCGCAAGGCGGGAGGGGTAGCCATCTTATTTGCCCGCACATTCAGGGGTATTATTGTCCCTAAACTAGCGGAGCTTAAGGGCCATCTCCTGGTTCACCAAATACAGCTGGGCACACAAACATTAACACTAGGCACCCTATACGCCTCAAATGACGGTCAGGAACGCTTTATTCGGGAAGCTCTAGCAGAGACACTCACATTGCAGGACCGTCTGGTCCTGATAGGGGGCGACTTCAACATAGTCCTAGATAATAATTTAGATCGCTCTACACACAGAGAGGGGGGTCAGGGTCCCTATCGGGAGAGAGCATTGCATGGCTGGAAGAAGCCAGGCTGACAGACTTGTGGAGGACTACTAATCCAACTACCAGGGATTACACATTCTATTCTCATGCCCACAAATCCTATGCTCGAATAGATTACTTTATGGGCTCACAGGCGCTACGCAAGCTCCTCCGTATGGCCCGAGCTAGAGTCGCAATCCCTTTCAGACCACTCAGCCCTAGTCCTGGAGATACAATCCCCCCTACAACTCCGGGTGCGGCAGCATTGCCGCTTAAGAGAAACCTTATTGCGGACTTCGGAAGCCCAGTCAAAAATCAAAAAACTCATCACCAATTACCTCGAAACCAATGACAACGCGGAGGTCCCACTTCCTATGGTCTGAGATGCACTAAAGGCAGTGGTCAGGGGCGAGCTTATATCCCTCTCACCAGCTGAAAATAGGCAGAGGAAATTCAAAAGAGGGGAGTTACACGAGCGGGTCAGGAATCTAGAGGGGATACACCATCGTACAGGGGCCCCTAGGGTATGGCGCCAGTTAGAGGCCGCCCGTAGACAACTAGCGGGACTGGATTTGGACCGGGTGGAATTTGCCCTGTTAAGCCTTAAGCATTCATACTATCTTAATGGCAATAAGAGTGGTAGACTCCTGGCTGCTAAGCTAATAGCCCAACATCAGGCTAATGCAGTTCGCTCTCTTTTGACGGAGAATGGGACGGAACTGACTGACGATACATCTATAGCAGACCGGTTCAGGGACTTCTACGCGACACTCTACTCTACACAACCCGCCTCCTCTGAGGACATAGCAAACTATCTCCGTGACTCCCCCATGACTAAATTGAGTGACTTCCAGGCAACGTCGCTAGACAAACCCATCCGGCCGGACGAAGTCATCTCGGCCATCTCGAGACAGAAATCACTGAAGTCTCCCGGCCCGGACGGTTTCTCCGCCGGATTCTACAAGGTCTTCTGCCAAGAGCTAGCCCCAATTCTCACCCGATTGTTCAACTCGATTGCGGACTCAGGCTCCCTCCCAGCCTCCATGCTAGACGCAACCATCACAGTTATCTCAACGCCTGGAAAGGACTCCAAATCCTGTATGAGCTATTGCCCCATATCAATCCTTAACGCGGACTCAAAACTTGTAACGGGCATCTTGGCGGCACGCCTCACTCCTTTGATGCAGGGACTTATTCACCCTGACCAGGCAAGATTTTTACCACAAAGGCTCTGTGCAGACAACGCTAAGAGACTATTACACATCATAGATAAGGCACACCAAAGGCATGGGTCCAGTATGTTACTCTCAGTGGACGCCGAAAAGGCTTTCAATCGGGTTCACTGGCCGTTTCTCAGAGCGACAATGGAACATTTTGGGTTTGGGGAGCGATTTCGATCCTGGGTCTTTAGCAGATATCGGCCCGCACAGGCATCCCTAAGGGTTAACGGGACAAGCTCTAAGGCCTTCCCCATATGCAGAGGCACTAGGCTGCGATGCCCATTATCCCCCCTATTGTTTGTCCTGTATATGGAGCCATTTGCACAATGGGTCCATGAACACAGTCTCATACAAGGGGTCCTCCTGAGGGGAGAAGAACATCGCATTAGTCTATACGCAGATGATGTCATAGTTATGCTAGATGACCCAGTCAGGAGCCTGCCACCCTTCCTGGCTGAGATGGATAGATTTGGGGCGGTGTCTGGATTCCGCATGAATCTTCACAAATCCCAGGCTCTCAACCTCACGGTTCCATCTCCGGAGCTGGAGGCTCTTAAGCAATCGCACCTAATCTGCTGGGCTACGTATTCTGTCCCTTATCTGGGAGTACAACTCTGTAGGCCAATTGAACAGACAAACACCCTAAATTACAGGACACTAGTAACTCGCATCCGCACGGAGCTAGATAGTTGGAGGGACTACCAGATCTCCCTACTGGGCCGCATTGCGGCCACGAAAATGACTATTCTGCCCAGGGTTCTCTTTCTCTTCCAGACCTTGCCGCTGTCACCACAGACAGGCACAGTTGCTGCCATCCAGGCAGCATTGAGCCACTTTGTATGGGCGGGTAAGAGCCCAAGAATGAGCAAGGAAAGGAGTTGGCTTCCCCCAGCAGAGGGAGGACTGTGGTTCCCCTGTCTCATGAGATACTACCAGGCTGCTCAGCTTCGTTATCTAGTGGAATGGTCCAGACCCGAATCCGAAAAGAGGTGGCTGTTTATGGATAGAGCGCTGGCCAACACATTACTAGCGAAAGTACCATTTCTACACTGAGCACATAGAGCCCCAATTCTTTATATCTCTCTGATAACAGGCTCTCTTCTGTGAGTTTGGGATGGGTGCACTCGCAAAGAGAAATTAACCTTCCTCCCCTCCCCCTTGAACCCAATTGCGAATATCCCAGATTTTACCCCGGGCTTGGGGGCTTCCTTCCAGGTTTGGAGGGAGTCGCCCTGTAGAGAGATTGGCCACTTCTTTGACCAAGAGAGACTTGTACCCTTTGCCACCCTAAGGGTGGACTATTCCATCCCTGAGGCAGAACGGTATTGATACCTTCAGATTAGGCACTGGGTGACACACCAGTCTGTCTGCCCTGGGGCGGAGAGGCATCTTACACCATACAAGCGGTGGCTCTTGAGCAAGGACATGGATAAATGCCTCATTTCAGAGCTATATGTCCTCCTTCAACCTCCTCCGCTCAGTGATAAATCCCCCTCGCAAAAACGCTGGGAGTCTGAGCTTGGCTGTTCTGTCGCACCAAAGGAGTGGTGGGATATTTACCATTGAGCTAGGCACACCACATATAACACGGCAAGCCCCAAAACAGCAGTTAAAATCACCTCTTACTGGTACCTAACCCCGGTGCGATTACACAAGGGGAACCCGGCGCGTAGTGATGCATGCTGGCGACAGTGTGGGGCTAAAGGTACGCTAACACACCTTCTCTCGGACTGCCTGAGTTTGGCAGCATTCTGATCCACCGTCCTGGATTACATCGATACTCACTTTTCCACGCAGCTCCCTAGATTCCCATCGTACACATTAGGGTTGCCTAACCCACTCACCTTTCCACTCTCTTCTCGCAGGGGACGTCAGATTAGCATATCATTGGGGGCTGCGCATCAGACCATTTTGGCACTCTGGGGTTCTACCACTGTCCCGACTCACATGGCATGGATCAGATGCTTATGGGACATTTTGGGGATGGAAAAGCTCACCCTTTCATTGTCGTCACAAGATGAAACTTTCTGAACAATTTGGCAACTTTTCTTACCCTTGCTGACCAAGGAATTCAGAAAATTAACATGCCCCCGCTATCTGTGGTTGCTTCGCTTAGCTGAACCTTACACAACATAATCTGTAGTACATTTATAATTCTCTCAAAGTCCTTCCCTGATAACATAGCTCATACCTGAAGGTACTGGGGTTGGGTAGGCGGAGGTATTTGGGTGGGTGGGTAGGTGTTTGTTTAATTCCTTTTATTTCGCTTTTTCTAGGATTTGAAAATTGTATTCTCATATTGTAAATGAGAGAGAGATTCTCTCGAACTGTATGCTTTTGTCTTACTTTACCATGCAACAATAAAACAGATTTAAACATAAATGGAGGGGAACCAATTGTGTGCCCCTCCCTAGACCCAGCATCCCCCTAATGAAATTGTTTTCTGCAGTGCAGAGGGGGCTAGTATTAGAGTACCCCCCTCCCTGAACACCTTCAGGAAGACCCTCAAGACCTGGCTCTTTGGCTAAACAGATCTGCGGACCTCCCCCCCCCTCAGCGTCTTGAGACCCTCACGGGTGAGTAGCGCGCTTACAATTCCCTGATTGATTGATTGATTGATAATTCCGCCCCATAGAGTGCAGCCCCACCTGGCCTGTGCCTTATAGATTTCCATAGCTGGGCTGGCGACCAGGCTGATTGTTTTGCAAATTTTTGTATGGCACCCGCCTGAGGTTTCACAATAAGAATGCATTTTAAAATCTGTGGGTTCCACGATCCAGTCTGATGCCCAGATAGTTGAACTTCTGCACCCTTTTCAGTACCTCTGCACCAACCTTGATGGTTCCTCTCCACCTACCTTTCTTGGAATACAGCATGTATTCAGGCTTGTTGGTGTTGATTTCAAGGCTAAAATCTCTGCAAAACAGGTTGAAATTACCAACCAAATTCTGCAGCCCCCTCCTAGTTTTGGACAGCAACAATGTGTCATCCGCGAAGAGGACAGCTGGCATTTTTACTCCCGCGAAGGAAGGGGAATCATTCACACTGCCCATCAAATTGGTAATACAGTTGTTGATGTAAAGGAGAAAAAGGGTTGGTGTGAATACGCATCCCTGCTGTACACCTAGTTTGACATGGAAGGCATCGGTTAGCTCTCCTTTTACCCCACATCTCACTTTCACAAAATTCCCCTCGTGCAAAAGTCTAAATAGGTGGAGAGGATCAGTCAGGATACCCATTCCCTGGAGGACTTCCCAAAGCTTTTTCCTAGGTACCAGGTCAAAGGCAGCACGCAGGTCGATGAACGCCACATAAAGGTCACCCGTGGCCAGATCTACCTCCTTCCACTTGGTCAAGAGAAACCGAAAGACCTGATCCACTGCACTAACCTTCTGCCTAAAACCCGCCTGAAGGTTGGAGAGGATTTTGTTATCATCACACCAATCTAATAGTCTCTCCATTACTTGTTGGCAAAATATTTTTAGGAGGTTGTCTAGGAGGCTGATAGGCTGATAGTTTGCAGGCACACTACAGTCCCCTCCTTTTTGAAAATTGGCACAATTTCTGCCCCCTCCGCCACAATGGCATGAAGACCTCATCGACAGTGGCAGCTGGTGAGGTTTGTGAGTGCTGGAGGTGGGCTTTTTCAGGGGGGTCAGGGTGCACAGCATGTTTTTTTTTGGAGGGGGTTAGTCGCCATTGCCTGTACAAATCTATTTGACCAAAAATGCGATAAAAAGATGCATTTTCTGCGTCATTTAAAAAATAATAGAACAAAAAGCAATAGCTTTCATAGGCCTGTCTTGGTAGGCAAGCCTGACTTCCTTCTTCCAACTGTGAGCTCCATCCCTGGCCAGACTCAAAGCACAGGCGCTTCATAAGAGCAACCAGCTAGAAAACCTACCGACAAGGTGTTTGGCCAAGCCTCCAGCTTCTTGTCGGATGAACCTCCTCCTAACGTCCTCACTGAGCACCTCATGAAATGAGGAATCCTCAAATTTCTCTTTTGCTCCTACACCCTTTTTTTAGCTTTCGAAACATATAAATGTATCTAGTAGAGAGAGGCTGCATCAAAGGATTGACTGCATAGATAGCCAGGAGAGTGAAGAAGGAGACGTTTCATGACTCCCAGAAGATCTTCATGCCTGCACTAGTATCTCTTGAAAGGTGTGCCACGACCCCCATCTTGCACCGCTTTCCCTCCCCTGCCCTCTCCTGCTTTCTCTTCCCAATACATCCCTTACTCCCCACTTCCTACCTGATAGACAGATGCCCAAGAAGTAGCTGCTCATAGTTCAATTCTGCTCTGCCCTCTACTATATGAGTGCTTTGGTGGAAGACCACAAAAGCTTCAATGCTCCTTTCTCATTAGGACTGCATGTTTGCCTTCCTTACTCTTAGTGCCTCGTTTCCATCTGTATCTCTTTCCCATCACTTGGTATCTGTCCCCATGCCCCTCGTCCCTCTGTGGTGACAAAATGGTGATGTAAAGCACTGAGTAAATAAGTACTATATTATAACACATGCTCATATATAGAAAGTCCCATATGTAAACAGAAAAAAGTGAGTTTATGCTAATAAACCTAAACATCTAAACACACAGAGACAGATAGATATGGCAAAATACACATTTGTACGTAAGTGTGTTGGCTGTGCTTAGGTGTATTGATACAGGCACACAAGTGTGTGTGCGTGTCAGTGTTCATCCAAAAGAGAGTCTCAGAAATACTGCATGCACATTTGCATGCATTAAGCGCTACCAACCATTCATGCTGCAGTCTCATGAAACAATTGCTTTTAGAGTGATGCACGCTACTCCACTACACATTAGAATGGTGTTAAAAACAATTTCAGTATTTCACAGCTTGCTCTGAGCAAATAATTTTATGTGGTACAATAGTACCATTCAACACTTCTCTTAACCAGCTGCCTAGATCACAAGTGGCATAGTACTCGCACATTCAGAACACTCTGCATAACACATTCCACCTCACAATCTACATACTCATGCATCCAACACACACAACAAATACCTCACACCCACATATCACACGTGTGGTGTGCCACAAGCACATATACTGACTTTCTGCAGCTTTCTCTTGCCAGAACACATATGTGCAATCTTGGTGTAAACTTCATACCAAGAAGTGCCTTATCTGGGTATTTACTATTTACCCCAGAAACAAGAAACGGGGTGAAGCTGCAGGCATGCAGATTTCTACTATGGGGTGCACCCTGACACAGGGTGTAAAGGTGACCCTACAATACAATTTACAAGCCCCAACCTCATATGCTGTAATTTTTTAATTTATTTTTCGTAATTGATGTTACACGTGCAGGAGAATAGCACAGAGAGGCAGGGGCTTTACAACATGGTAGTAATATTAGCACAGCGCAGGGGAATAACCAATTTCCATTCTCATGGGGGGTTATGAATACATTTACAGGGGTGAAAAAACAGCATTGACAAAGATATAATTTCACTTTGTGCTGAAGTAGAATACGTGACTTATATATTCAGGAGTTTTTGAGTGGGATTGCATTACATGTCATGCATAGGCATACCGCCTTCTGTGTACAGTGAAGTCCTTAAAGAAGCCAACCAAGGCATGTACAATCTATAGCTAACATCAGCTGGTTTAGACTCGCCCACTACCCGTAAACATATCCCTAACAGTTCATTCAAAGTGGCAGACAGCACAGCTGGCATTTTTTTAAGCTCACCTCGACTGTGTATATACGCTGTCCCTGTTCCTGCCCTCCCATTTTAACTCCAGATGTGCCACGTGTAATGAAGTATTCTGCTTCTGGAGCGTCCCAAGCCAATTATTTATGTAAAGGAAGGAAAAATTATATTTGTCCTTGTCGTCTCGGTCTTATTGACCTTGCTCCCCCACTGGCACTGTCGCCACCTTAGCTGGCCTGGCAGTAAATACATCAAGTGTCTGAACAGACACACGCACGCCGTGCTACAATGGAGTCCAGGATTAATAAAGATGGGAAGTAGTCACAGACACCTCAAGTTGAGTCTGCGCAGTGTGTCTTACCCCACTCTTTCCCAACTCATCACAGTGTGAGTCCCACTTCACCCTGTGATGTGTTGGGAAAGGGTGGAGTGACAATACTCTCCACTCCCTGCTAGACGTGAAGGCTTAGAGCTACAGGGCTTGCGTCTGAAACGCTAGGGGCTAACTTTACCTCCACATCATCAGGGGTGTTTGCCGAGCTGATGACTTCACAGACTCTGTAGACTTTGGGCCCACCCACCAGGGGAGCAACTTGCAAGCTTAGGAAAAGCAGCATGCCGTGACCCATCAGGGTTATAACATAACAGTGACTGGCAAGTTTCTGCTTGTATGTGCAAATACAAGGTTTAAAAAAAAAAATGCAGATTTAGCATTGCACATTTCTTTCTTTTTCACTATGAAAGTAAAGGGGGCATACGCCCTCACACAGAAACCGCTGCTGCACATTGATGTAGGGCACCCATACCCTTGGATTAAACTTGAAAACATCAGCCGGGATTTTTTCAAGGCCTAGGGCTTTCCCAGGCTTAAAGGAGGCAACTGCATGCTCTTCTTCTCCACAGAGAAGGTTACTAGATATTGTGTCCTGTTTGGTCTTCTACACATATCCCCACCCTCCTGTTTACTCCCCCTGTCCACACCCGGGGTATACAATCTCCCAAAGATCGTGAGGATGGAAGTTGTAGCCGGTTTGCCTAGATCCCCTTCTCTCCTGCTAACTAGAGACCAGAACTTTTTTGGGTCGTTAGTAACTGCAGCATCCAAAAGGTCCGCCCACAAGTCCTCGTCCCATTCTAGTTTGGCTGCTCACACAGTTTCCCTATACAGTGCTGTAGGAGAGTAGGATCTGCCTCTTATGTTGCCCCCACTTTTTTTCTGATGTTTACACTGGTTTCTGGCTATAGTCTGGCTGGGACCCTGCCAATCAGGGCCCCAGCCTCTCTGTTCTCTCTAAACGACTTGGAGTGCACTCTAGGTGCACTAGTGATTGGATACTGTGGTACCTTATGAGTCCCTAGTATATGGTACCTTAGGTACCAAGGGCATAGGTACTTCACAGGCCTACCAGGGGCTGAAGCATGTATTATGCCAACCCTGGGAAGCAGACTAAATCTGACACCACAGGCCTGCTACTGCAGCCTGGGTGAGGGAGGTGCTAGCACCCCTCACTGAGATATAGGTTCCCTATATCTCCCCTGCACACACATTTAAACCTATCAGTCACCCCTAAGGCAGGCCCTATCAATCCTGAGGGCAGGGTGCTTAGTTTCTATGTGAGAGGGTGCCTCTGCCTGAGCAGGGCCCCTCTGCAGCTCTCAGAGTCCATTCTCTGGGGCTGTTTGTGAATGCGGTCAAACCATATACTCTTAAGTGCATTATAACCTAGCGGTTAATGCTAACTTTGGAATGGCTGCATCAAAACATGTCGTGTTTGGTGTCAAACACCTTGGAATCATACCCCCACACCAGTACCTGGTGTGGGAGTATGATCCCACCCTTCTAGAGGGATAGACATGTACCTACTGTGGAAACGCGGTAGAATCCTGAAGAGCCCTGGCATCACAAAATGGATGCCACCAGTCACAGACACTGGGCTGCCCTCCTGATGATGACCGAAACTCGCAGTGGAGGAGGCCCAACAATAGGTATCCTGTCACAGGGAGGTGTGACCACCTCCCAGACAGGGTTTAGTGTATTGTGGCTGGGTGGGTGCACTCCTAGAGTGCTTTGAAGTCCTGCACTGGGGGAGCAGAAGGCTCCTCGTGCATACACCAGTTCAAACCGGCTCAGGGGCTACCTGCCCCTGCTCTGGCACGAAACTGGACAAAGGGAAGTGGGTGTAGCCACCTACTCCCCTGACACTCCCATAGGTGGGGTCATAGAGCTAGTCCCTCCCTTCCTTTTAGTATAAGATAGGGAACCCTTGACCTTGCAAACTAGATATCCCTGGATGACGCTCTAAAGAAGAATCCTGGACCTTCGATGTTCCACTACCTCTGGAAGACTGAAGAATCTCCCTTGGAGTCAAGAAGTGACTCCCCTCCTTGGCAGGCACCAAAAACTGCAACAACAGTCGCAAACTATGCCGCTCCCGCCAGAGCCCAAAGTCCCTGCAGCCCAGGAAGAGGATTGCCTGACTTCTCCAAGGCCATCGTGAGTCCCCTGCGAAGCTGAGGCAAGTGGACCCCACGAGTAATGAGGAACCGCAGTCCCTGGGTACCGTGCACTATTTTTGAGTGCAACCCCTTCCCGATGTTCTACAAACCTGTGCTTTGGACCACGTGTGGTCCTAGCTTCTAGAAGAGATTCCTCTCAAGATCAGATGCCTACCCCATCCCGAGTGTCCGTGGACCCCTGTTGAAGGAATCCTCCCGAGGCATCTTTGCGATCCCTGGCGAGCTGGCTTGTGGGTCCCCTGAAGACTTTTCTACAAATCCAAAGGGCTTTCCTAGTTGCTCCAGGCCTGCCCTGACTTACCTTTGCTGGGTGAGTCCCCCAGACCTTGCTGGTATGCACCATTGACTTTTTGTTCTTTCCACAAGACTTGCTGCTACCAAGGCTTGTTGGCTCCAATCGGGTCGCCGACACCGCAGTCAGCTGCAGACTTTGTGGGGCACACTAAATCCAACTCCTGGTTGTCCTCGACACCTCCTGGTCCTCGTGGCCAAAGAGTCAAGACACCCGTGAACGACCTGAATCTGTTGATGACGGTGGGCATTCATCTTCCTTGCCCCGGGTCACTGCCAAGTGACTTTGAACACTGTCCCCTCTGCTTTCAGGTCTTCCTCCTTCCGAATCCAGGCTTGGATTCCACCGGACACTTCTTCTGGCTTCACAAGCAGCAAGTCTTCATTGGCTCCCATTGAAAATGACGCCGCGACCCGACAGCAAAGGACACCTATGCACCCGGCTTCCCTGGGTGAGGTAACTCCAGAACTACGGTGCTCCTGTGGGTGTTGGCCCTAGAACTACTTACCCTGTAAGTGACTTGCTTGTAGCTACTCCCGAAGTGCCCTTAAACTCTTAATTTCCAACCGCGACTTGCCCCATTGAAGTCTACGGCGATCCGCGCCTGTGTTCCCTCACTGCACGCGTCCCCCGTGGGTCCTTTACTTACCTGCCTTGGGTGGTTTCGTGAGGCCCCAGCACTTCTGAAGGCCCTGGGCCTTGTCCCTTTGCAAGTCGTTGTTCTTAAGTCTCTTTTTAGTATATGGTCTGGTACGCCCCTAGGGCCCCAGCCATATTTGTGCTCAATTTGTTGTGAAACGTTGATTTGTGCATATGTTCCTGACTTCTAATCTCACAAGAGATTAGTAGAGAGTTGTTTAGTAATAAATACATATATATTTGATATATATACCTGTGTGGTGTCTTTTCATTTGGTGATTCAAGAGATTGTGTGGTAAAACAAGCTGCTTTACATTCCTCCAAGGCTTAGCCTGAAGGCTGCTCTCCACAGCTACCACTAGGATAGCTTTCTGTAAAGGTTGTCTTAAACCTACCTACCATAAGAGTCGAATTGTACTGGTGCAAGGTGTCCACTTTAACTAGTGAACAGCATATACCAGGCCAACTTCTCACATTGGTGGCAGCGGTGGGATTCCAGCTTGCTATTGTTTTACCAGAAAATCTCTATTTGAATTACTAACTGAAAACCACTATAGTTACTCAAGGTACATATAAAGTCAAGCTTAGTATCAATAAGTTCTACTGAACTTAGAGCTGTGTGCCAAGGGATAGCACACCCTTTCTACAGCTCAAGCTAGTATCAGTAGGCCACAAACTAGTGTAGGTAGTACAACACTGCACAACACTAGAATGTCCTTAAGGGTTGGACCCAGTGGATCCACTCAGCCTCAGTATAAGGACATGACTTTCTTTGACTTGAAAGCCATGCTGCAAGGTACCTGAAGATAGGACAGAGTCCCTCCACACTACACCTGATAGATCTGCTGACAGCAGATGATCTTAGATTATCTCTAGGAGCTAATGGGTCTGAATCAGTGAGTGGGTCAATTACAGTGTCTGGGTCAGATGATGGACATCAGGATGACCAAGACTCTGTGGTTGTAGGGCCAGGTCCCAAGGGTTCTTAACAGGACAGAGGAATTCTCCCTAAGAGAACTGACATAGTGGAGGAGAGGCCTAGGTCCCTTTCTAGGGAATCTGACCACTCCTATCACTCTGGCAGAGAATCTGTCTACCAGAGGAACTCCTACTTCCCAAGAAGAGAGACCTCCTCTGACAGAATGTACAGGTGGTACTCAGAATAAGGGTGTAGTAGGGTTGACCCTGGGTTCTGAAGTGGACTCTGGCCTAGTCAGAGTACCCACTCAGGCAATGCTGATTTGTGATGGAGACAGTGACATGTCCTTCCTGGTGAGCCCCAGTAATCTGGGCAAATGCAAACAGCAGCCTGTAATAAATGGCAAACAGGCTTTGGCATTTAGGGACACAGGTGCTAGTGTCACCATGGTGGCAGAGGATCTTGTGGACCCTGGACATATCATCCTGGGCGAAATGTACCAGGTGACCAATGCAAGCAATGTCAGGACCAACCATAGTCTGGCAGTTGTGAATTTCTCCTGGGGAGGGGTAACTGGCCTCAAGAAGGTTGTAGTCAGTGCAGACCTCCCTGTAGAATGTCTATTGGGCAATGATCTAGAAACTTCAGCCTGGTCTGAAGTAGAGTTATGGACTCATGCTGAGATGTTGGGCATCCCTGCAGAGGTATTTGCTGTGACCAGGTCACAGGCCAAAATGCATGACACTGAACCAGCTCTGGATCCTGAAACCATGGACCAGATGCTTCCCAAGAAGAGGAGCAGTAGGGGTAAGGCAGTGCCTTCCCCTCTGTCTCAGATCACTGATTCCCCTCTTGAGGGAGGAGGAGCAGATCCTGAAGAAGGAACTGCCCCAGAGGGACTTGAGCCTGATCAGGTTGAGTTCTTGGGGGCAGGGGGCCCTTCTAGGGAAGATCTGAGTAAGGAGCAACAGTGCTGCCCCTCTCTTGAACCCCTCAGACAGCAGGCTGCTGCTGAGGCTGCTGGGAGTGCTAGTGGGTCCCATAAAGTTTATTGGGATGAGGGACTCCTATATTCTGAGGGTAGAGATCCAGCCCCTGGAGCCACCAGGAGGTTGGTAATACCTCAGAAGTTTAGGGGTTCCTCTTGACCCTAGCACATGATATCCCTTTAGCAGGTCACTTGGGCCAAAACAAGACCTGGGACAGGCTTGTTCCACATTTTCATTGGCCACATATGTCAGAGGACACAAAGGAGTTTTGTCGCTCCTGTGTCACATGCCAAGCCAGTGGCAAGGCAGGTGGCACCACAAAGGCCCCCCTGATACCACTACCTGTGGTGGGGGTACCCTTTGAAAGGGTAGGGATTGACATTGTTGGTCCCCTTGACCCTCAAACTGCATCTGGGCACAGATTTATCCTGGTGGTAGTGGATCATGCCACCAGGTACCCAGAGGCAATTCCCCTGAGGACCACCACAGCCCCTGTGGTGGCAAGAGCCCTCATTGGAGTTTTCTCCAGAGTGGGTTTCCCAAAGGAGGTCATCTCTGACAGAGGTACCAACTTCATGTCAGGATATTTGAAAGCAATGTGGAAGGAGTGTGGTGTAACTTATAAGTTCACCACCCCCTATCACCCACAATGCAATGGGTTGGTTGAGCGTTTCAACAAAACCCTTAAGGGAATGATTAAAGGACTCCCAGAGAAGCTTAGGCGGAAATGGGACCTTCTTCTTCCCTGCCTGTTGTTTGCATACAGAGAGGTTCCACAGAAGGGGGTTGGTTACAGCCCATTTGAGCTTCTGTTTGGGCATCCTGTAAGAGGTCCATTATGTTTGGTAAAAGAGGGCTGGGAGTTACCTCTCAAACCCCCAAACAGGATGTGATGGACTATGTACTTGGTCTCCGCTCCAGGATGGCCGAATACATGAAGAAGGCAACCAAAAACCTGGAGGCCAGCCAAGAATTACAAAAAGCTTGGCATGACCAAAAGGCTGTGCTGACTGTGTACCAGCCAGGACAGAAAGTGTGGGTGTTGGAGCCTGTGGCCCCAGCAGCCCTCCAAGACAAATGGAGTGGCCCCCATACAATAGTTGAGCAAAAGGGAGAAGTCACCTATCTGGTGAATCTTGGAACTCCCAGGAGCCCCCTGAGGGTGCTCCATGTCAACAGATTGAAACCATATGTTGACAGGGCTGACATGGGCTTGCTCATGGCAACTGATGAGGAACAGGAGGAGGAGAGTGACCCTCTCCCTGACCTGCTCTCACAGAACCCTGATGATGGGTCAGTCGATGGTGTTGCTTTGGCAAGCAGCCTCACTGACCATCAGCAAACTGAGTGCAGACAAGTTCTGCAGCAGTACAGACATATGTTTAGCCTGACCCCTAGTCAGACTACCTGGTGCACCCATGAGGTGGACACTGGGGACAGTCTGCCTGTCAAGAGTAAAATCTACAGGCAACCTGACCATGTCAGGGACTGTATCAGGACTGAAGTCCAGAAAATGTTGGAGTTAGGTGTGATTGAGCCTTCAGATAGCCCTTGGGCTAGCCCAGTAGTCCTAGTACCCAAGCCTCATACCCAGGGTGGTAAGAAAGAAATGAGGTTTTGTGTAGACTACAGAGGCCTCAATGCAGTCACCAGGACTGATGCCTATCCCATACCAAGGGCAGATGAGCTGATTGATACTTTGGCCTCAGCCAAATATCTGAGTACATTTGACCTAACAGCTGGCTACTGGCAGATCAGGTTAGCTGATGGTGCAAAAGCCAAAACAGCATTTTCGACCCCTGGTGGGCACTACCACTTTGTGGTGATGCCCTTTGGATTGAAAAATGCACCTGCCACTTTTCAGAGGTTGGTGAACAAAGTTCTGGCAGGGATGGAAACTTATTGCTCAGCTTATCTAGATGATATTGCTGTCTTTAGTTCCTCCTGGCAGGATCACCTGGTCCACCTCAGAAATGTTTTGGAGGCTCTGCAGAAAGCAGGCCTCACTATCAAGGCCACTAAGTGCCAGATAGGGCAGAGTCAGGTTGTGTACCTGGGCCACCTTGTGGGTGGAGGCCAGGTTCAGCCTTTACAGAGCAAAATCCAAACCATAATGGAATGGGTTGCTCCAACCACCCAGACACAGGTGAGAGCCTTCTTAGGCCTGACTGGGTACTATAGGAGGTTTGTGAAGGGATATGGATCTATAGTGACCCCCTTGAATGATCTGACCTCAAAGAAAATGCCAAAAAAGGTTCAGTGGACAGCTAGCTGTCAGAAGGCATTTGAAGACCTAAAGCAGGCCATGTGCACTGCCCCCATCTTACAGAGTCCAGACTACACCAAAAAGTTCATTGTCCAAACAGATGCTTCTGAGCTGGGTGTGGGAGCTGTACTGTCTCAACTGAATGATGAAGGTCAAGACCAGCCAGTAGCTTTTATTAGCAGGAGGCTGACCCCTAGAGAGAAACGTTGGTCAGCTATAGAGAGGGAGGCCTTTGCTGTGGTGTGGGCCCTGAAGAAGCTGAGGCCATACTTGTTTGGCACTCACTTCATAGTTCAGACTGACCACAAGCCCCTCCTATGGCTGAAACAGATGAAAGGTGAAAACCCAAAACTTTTAAGGTGGTCCATTTCCCTACAGGGGATGGACTATACAGTGGAACATAGGCCTGGGACCCAACATGCCAATGCAGATGGACTCTCAAGGTATTTCCACTTAGAGCACGAAGACTCAACTGGTCAAGGTTAGTTTAGTGTCCCTGCGTTTGGGGGGGTTGTGTAGGAGAGTAGGATCTGCCTCTTATGTTGCCCCCACTTTTTTTCTGATGTTTACACTGGTTTCTGGCTATAGTCTGGCTGGGACCCTGCCAATCAGGGCCCCAGCCTCTCTGTTCTCTCTAAACGACTTGGAGTGCACTCTAGGTGCACTAGTGATTGGATACTGTGGTACCTTATGAGTCCCTAGTATATGGTACCTTAGGTACCAAGGGCATAGGTACTTCACAGGCCTACCAGGGGCTGAAGCATGTATTATGCCACCCCTGGGAAGCAGACTAAATCTGACACCACAGGCCTGCTACTGCAGCCTGGGTGAGGAGGTGCTAGCACCCCTCACTGAGATATAGGTTCCCTATATCTCCCCTGCACACACATTTAAACCTATCAGTCACCCCTAAGGCAGGCCCTATCAATCCTGAGGGCAGGGTGCTTAGTTTCTATGTGAGAGGGTGCCTCTGCCTGAGCAGGGCCCCTCTGCAGCTCTCAGAGTCCATTCTCTGGGGCTGTTTGTGAATGCGGTCAAACCATATACTCTTAAGTGCATTATAACCTCGCGGTTAATGCTAACTTTGGAATGGCTGCATCAAAACATGTCGTGTTTGGTGTCAAACACCTTGGAATCATACCCCCACACCAGTACCTGGTGTGGGAGTATGATCCCACCCTTCTAGAGGGATAGACATGTACCTACTGTGGAAACGCGGTAGAATCCTGAAGAGCCCTGGCATCACAAAATGGATGCCACCAGTCACAGACACTGGGCTGCCCTCCTGCTGATGACCGAAACTCGCAGTGGAGGAGGCCCAACAATAGGTATCCTGTCACAGGGAGGTGTGACCACCTCCCAGACAGGGTTTAGTGTATTGGGGCTGGGTGGGTGCACTCCTAGAGTGCTTTGAAGTCCTGCACTGGGGGAGCAGAAGGCTCCTCTGTGCATACACCAGTTCAAACCGGCTCAGGGGCTACCTGCCCCTGCTCTGGCGCGAAACTGGACAAAGGGAAGTGGGTGTAGCCACCTACTCCCCTGACCCTCCCATAGGTGGGGTCATAGAGCTAGTCCCTCCCTTCCTTTTAGTATAAGATAGGGAACCCTTGACCTTGCAAACTAGATATCCCTGGATGACGCTCTAAAGAAGAATCCCGGACCTTCGACGTTCCACTACCTCTGGAAGACTGAAGAATCTCCCTTGGAGTCAAGGAGTGACTCCCCTGCTTGGCAGGCACCAAAAACTGCAACGACGGTCGCAAACTACGCCGCTCCCGCCGGAGCCCGAAGTCCCTGCAGCCCAGGAAGAGGATTTCCTGACTTCTCCAAGGCCATCGTGAGTCCCCAGTGAAGCTGAGGCAAGTGGACCCCACGAGTGATGAGGAACCGCAGTCCCTGGGTACCGTGCACTATTTTCGAGTGCAACCCCTTCACGACATTCTACGAACCTGTGCTTTGGACCACGTGTGGTCCCAGCCTCTAGCAGAGATCCCTCCCAAGATCAGAGGCCTACCCCATCCCGAGTGACCGTGGGCCCCTGTTGAAGGAATCCTCCTGAGGCGTCTTTGCGATCCCTTGCCAGCCGGCTTGTGGGTCCCCTGAAGACTTTTCTACAAATCCAAAGGGCTCCCCTCATTGCTCCAGGCCTGCCCTGACTTACCCTTGCTGGGTGAGTCCCCCAGACCTTGCTGGTCTGCACCATTGACTTTTTGTTCTTTCCACAAGACTTGCTGCTACCAAGGCTTGTTGGCTCCAATCGGGTTGCCGACACCGCAGTCAGCTGCAGACTTTATGGGACACGCTGAATCCAGCTCCTGGTTGTCCTCGACGCCTCCTGGACCTCGTGGCCGAAGAGTCAAGACACCCGTGAACGACCTGAATCTGTCGACGACGGTGGGCATTCATCTTCCTTGCCCCGGGTCACTGCCAAGTGACTTTGAACACTGTCCCCTCTGCTTTCAGGTCTTCCTCCTTCCGAATCCAGGCTTGGATTCCACCGGACACTTCTTCTGGCTTCACAAGCAGCAAGTCTTCATTGGCTCCCATTGAAAACGACGCCGCGACCCGACACCAAAGGACACCTATGCACCCGGCTTCCCTGGGTGAGGTAACTCCAGCACTACGGTGCTCCTGTGGGTGTTGGCCCTAGAACTACTTACCCTGTAAGTGACTTGCTTGTAGCTACTCCCGAAGTGCCCTTAAACTCTTAATTTCCAACCGCGACTTGCCCCATTGAAGTCTACGGCGATCCGCGCCTGTGTTCCCTCACTGCACGCGTCCCCCGTGGGTCCTTTACTTACCTGCCTTGGGTGGTTTCGTGAGGCCCCAGCACTTCTGAAGGCCCTGGGCCTTGTCCCTTTGCAAGTCGTTGTTCTTAAGTCTCTTTTTTAGTATATGGTCTGGTACGCCCCTAGGGCCCCAGCCATATTTGTGCTCAATTTGTTGTGAAACGTTGATTTGTGCATATGTTCCTGACTTCTAATCTCACAAGAGATTAGTAGAGAGTTGTTTAGTAATAAATACATATATATTTGATATATATACCTGTGTGGTGTCTTTTCATTTGGTGATTCAAGAGATTGTGTGGTAAAACAAGCTGCTTTACATTCCTCCAAGACTTAGCCTGAAGGCTGCTCTCCACAGCTACCACTAGGATAGCTTTCTGTAAAGGTTGTCTTAAACCTACCTACCATAAGAGTCGAATTGTACTGGTGCAAGGTGTCCACTTTAACTAGTGAACAGCATATACCAGGCCAACTTCTCACAAGTGCCCTACGTTCCCTTATAACTTTAAAATCCCCTCTTTTTACGGCTTGCAAAAGGGCTACTTTAGCCTTTTTGCACTGTTCATTGAACCATCCCTTTTGTCCTTTTGGAACCCTCCGCCCTCTTTAGTTAAGACTCCCCTCAATTTATCAAAAGCCATAGAATGTTCAGCCAGGATCTGGTTGTTGTTTCCCCAGTTCAAAAACATTCTTTCCATATGGTTAGCCACAATTTCATACAGGGCCCTGACTCGCTCCAGTGAAGCACTTACTACTTCCCATCTCACATTCCTTCTATTGTTTGTAGCCACAAGGTGCTCATAGCCCTTGTCCACATCTGTGGCTCTATAGAGGGTCATTATCATTTTTGGAATTAGAGTCAGTGAAATGTGGTCCCTCTTTCATCTTTCTACAACATACATATCCTCCAGCTTACTCCACATTCTTACATCTAAAACGATCTAGTCAATTGTGCTCTGGCAGGTCTCTCTTCTAATATTAATATCTGGTGATGACATTATGTCTGTGCAATGTCCTTGCTGCTTTTCAATTCTTTATTAACAACATCTTCAGGGTTCTGCTCTGCTCATCTCATGATATATCTGGATGATATCTAATTTCTCCAGGACCAAAGGGAAACATCAACAGCATGTTTTAGAAGTCTTGCAGGACTGAGAGACCATTTCCAGTAAGACAACAAGAGAAGTGCTTATTGAAAGTTACCACTCTCACCAAAGTTTTTAGGATCGGATCTTACTGATCCCGGAGTACAAATGGATACAGAAAATGTTAAAGCTGCATGAGCATGACATATTCCTCGAACTGTCAAGGAGATACATAGATTTATCAGTTATGCTAATTTTATCAACAGTTCATTTAAGATTTTTCATCTAAAGTCCTTTCACTGACTATGTTAACCATAAAAGGAATTCATTGTGCATGAGTCCAGAACAAAAGAAAGCATTCTTCAAATTAAAAGAAAATGTCATTAACTCCCGTTCATCATGGAAACTGACGCCTTTTCTTATGCAATTGGGCTATTTTATCACAATGACAACTTATCAAAATGACATCAGACAACTGCTGATGTGCATCTTGTGGCCTTCTATTCCCATACTTTAAATCCAGCTCAGAGGAATTACACAATTTATGGTAGAGAGTTGTTGGCCATAATGAATGCATTCCAATACTGGTGACAGTACCAAAGAAGAGTACATTTACTACAACACTGGATGGAGACAAGGTTTGATTTTGGTACTTGTGATACATTGGTGTTTATAATTTGGTACAGTATCCATGAACATCAAACAAGGAATATCTTAAAATTAAATAATAAAAATGATCTTATTAAATTCAGCCATAACATCAATAATAAAAGAATATAATGCTTAGATGTACTGGTGAATTTAAAAAATAGCCCAAACCATCGCTAACATTTTCATGCAAGGGAACAGATTAAAATAACATGCTACATTTTCATAGTTTCCACTATAATTTACTAAAGAAAGCCTCTACCCTTTTCACAATTTACACATCTAAAGGGAATTACTTCAAAGACAGAACGTTACAAGCACATTGAAAGGAAATATGGAGAGATATTTATCCCGATGATGTCATCACAGAGTCTATTAAGCGTGTGAATAAGAACGAAATACAATAGTTACAAACTAAATCTGCAAAACAATCCAATCCATATTTCACATTCGTTTCCAGGTGTCCAACAAGCAGTAGCCATTAAAAGGATAATAGACAACAGATGGGAAATATTTCAAATAGAACAAGATTCTGGTTTGCTATACCTGGAATGACATCTGTTTGCATACTAACGATCCATGAACATAAAAGAGTTAGCAGGAAACAAATAGCCAAGTCAGTCAAAGATGGATATATAGGAACTATCCCTTGCAGCAACTGTGTATATAGCAACAATGTGTTCTCGGGGTCATTTGCTTTTTATCCCTACAAGGGTCACAAGATCAAATTAAAATGCAGAGTGGATTATAGCACAAAGAATTGCATTTAATCATTGAAATATCCACGCATCTTGTTATACCTAGACAAAAAAAAAAAAATCAAGAGGAGCACAAACTCAACATTTGAAAAAACTGTGTTAAACCACAGTAGCTGTGCAGCTTCATGAATCGAAACACGAAGGAAATTTGAGACTTTGCACCGAGCATGGATAAAAAGAATTTTTTTCTAAAAAAGGACAATTTTTTGATGAGGCTGTTGGATACTTTACGTCTGCAAGCTCTGGGCGACAGAGTGGAAAAGTCATGCTTCATATGAAATGTAAGGCACTGAGTGACACATTGTCCAAATAACGTAGATGCCATGTGAGAAGCAATAGGCCATTTGACACCATGTACTGGCTTTTACCATTTGACTGTGCATAGGGTCTGTGTAGTGGGAGTCAGAGTTTATAAGTGCTGTATCATGATGTAGCGTTCTTTAAAAAAGTATGTCTTCAACTCTTCCATAAATCGGAACAGGGTTTCGGTGGTCTTGATGGATACATGGATATTATTCCAGATCTTGAGTCTGGAGAGGTGTGGTGCAGCGGCCAGGGCAGCTGACTTCGGAGCACAGGGTTTACAGTTCGATCCCTGGCGGCAGCTCAGCTCAGCACCATGTGACTCTGGGCAATAGCTCACTTAATTTCCACTCCAGCCCCCAGCGCCTTGAGACCCGTAAGAGTGAGTAGCTGCGCTATATAAAAACAGACTTACATAAATGGTAAAGGCATGCTGCTTGCATTTTTATCTACACTTATATGTCATCAGTCTAATTGTGGACTGGTTGCGGCTGTGCTGACAATCACAAGAGAAGGTCAGCTTGTCAACCAGATGGACAGGGGCTGGTCATTATGGATTTGTAAATGATGCAGCAGGTTCTGATGATGGTGCCAGACATCATGGAGACACACTGGCGTTCCATCAGGGTAGAGGGGGACGTGATCATATTTCTTCAAGCTCTGAATGAGATGTGCTGCTGCATATAGGATGTCCGTAAGGGGCAGGGTGGAGTCTTGGAGACATAGGAGAGAAATGTTTCAATTATCCAGGTTTGGGAGTACAAGCGCTTGACCTACAGTTCTGAAAGGGAAACAGCGTTTACAACGCTGTAAACATAACGCTGTAGTTTACAACGTGGTTGTTACAACGACCAGGGGCAGATAGGAAATTTGCAACAATTGTGGGGGTGAGGGCACCCCAACAATGCATCAAGTTATATGTTCACCCCAAAAGCAGCAGTACAGTCTTTCTGCTTCCCCAGGAAGAGAGTTGGAGTTTGCCTCCAATCGGCTCCCAGGTGATAGAAAACCGACTCAATGCCAGAGTATTTTCTAAAGAAATAATGGGGTTGGGCCAGTCCCTTCTGACATTGATCCCCACACTCACCTCCGAAGCCCCAACATTCTTTCTGCTCCCCTTGGGACTAATGCATCCCTACAGTCAACATTTTCTTCCCATGATGCTCTGCAAACCTCCAACTATGGCTAAAAACGCACATTTTCCTCACACACCAGTGATAGAAAAAGCAACAATATTCCTGCCACCCACCATTCTCGCTCATCTCCTAATAAAAATGGTACCCCACATGTGTGGCTTGGCCTAGGCCCTGTGAGGTTTTTTTGGAACCTTTCCTGCCTAGGGCACTTGGTCCACCCACACAAGTGGGGTATTGCTTATTCGAAACAAGTGTGGGAATGCTGGGTGGTAAATCATTTTGGGATCCCCACAGCTTCCAGAGCTTTCTCCTAAAGAAATGTGAGGAAAATGGGTGTTATTAGCCAAACATCGAGGTTTGCAAGGCTTTAAGAGTAAAATATAAAAAACATTGGGGCATATTATCAACGGCCAGCGATAATTATCGCTGGCCGTGCTTAGCGACAGATTCCCTATCGCAGGCTATCTCTGGAATTTATCGCCCTGGTAGCGCGTTATTAACAACGCGCTTCTCCAGGGCGATAAAAATTCCAGAGATAGCGAGGTTATCGCCGTTTTGCAGGGAACATCGCTGGTTTTCCAGCGATGTTCCCTGGAAAACGGCGAGTATCCTTGCTGATACGACCCTGTGGTCGTATCAGCAGAATCCACCCCCTATGTTAGGGATGGTTAAGTCAGGATTTTAGCAGACGTTAGATTTTGGCGAAACGGCCGTTTTCGCAGAAATCTAACCTCTGCTAAAATCATGTGGGTTGCCTTGTAAATATCGCGATGTGAACATCAGCGATATTTGCAACGTAGTCCATCCGGAGTACGCCACTTTGCATCTCATTAGAGATGCAAAGATGGGCGTTGGGGAAAGGGCGATAATGCAAGGATTCACGCAATAGCGTGACCTTGCTGATTAGGCGATAAAATTATCGCCGCTTTTCGTCCGAAACGGACGCAAAAGCGGCGATAATTGTTTATCGCCTCGTTGATAATATGCCCCATTGTGGGATTTATATGGATCACATAACCCTGGACTCCACTGGTTGTCTCATTCTCAGAAATGTCTAGGTTTGGTAGGTTTTCCCTGGTGGCAACTGAGCTAGGGCCAAAATTCTGCAGCTACACACATCGGTGAAAAAAGACATTGATTTTACTGGGTGAAATGTGATGTCTCCAAGTTGCATTTTGGTGTGTTTTGTGTCATGAACACTAGGCACAGCCACACAAGTGGGTTGCCATTTTTATCGGAGACATGTACAATCACAGAATAGAAGAACATTTGTTATTGTCAATTGGATTTCTTTTAATTTTTGGCTTCCAATTGTAAGACAGTTTTGCAAAATGCCTTTCTGAATCACTTGATAGTTTGGGCAACCCCAAATTCATAGGTGCACAAAAAAACACACAGTTCCTAAACTCAGCGTCTTGTGCATACTTCAGAAATACATAGATTTCCTTCAAACCCATTTATTATATTTTACCATATGAATTGCTGTATGATCTTTACATAACGAAAACCATTATAAGCTGTAGCTCAATTATTCACTCTTGGCATTGCATCTTTTTGGGGAACCTACAAACACTATGGGGCATATTTACAAAAAAATGTCTGAGCGCGGAGCTGCACCAAATTTGGCAGCGCAGCGCTCCTACATTTTTAAAATGCAAGGATGCGCCGTATTCACGGGAATGCAGTCCACGCCTGTGTTTCCGCGAGAGCTAAAAAAGCTGCCTAGCTCCAGCTCAGGCACCCTGCTCCCATGTTGGAAGGGTGCCAGCGCTGCAGGGATGATTGTTTATGTGCAGGAAGGTACAGGTTCCTGCACATAAACAATCATTAATGGAACTTTGTGGAAAGAGCAAAAAAAGAGGAGAAATTTATAATTTCTCCTAGAATCGCCATTCTAACATTTGACCTTCCATGGCGCTAGTTTTTGCGCTGTGTCAGCCTTGTAAATCGGGGGTCCCATCAAAAAGCAATGGGTGTTGCAGTGGAACACCCACAGCAACACCCATTGCACACCCCTTTGCAGCAGAGGACTGCGGCTGAAAGGGGCGTATATACAAGGTGGTGTTAAGCCATGCTAAATGGCTTAGCACCATCTTGTAAATATGGAAAATGGCACTACGCCACCGGAGTGTCAAAAAAAGTGATGTTCTGGTGGTGATAGGGGCTTGTAAATATGTCCCTAAATAGCCTTGGGAACAAAAGTGTCTAATGGGCATAACGGTATTTAGCTTTTGTAAATAAGCCACCATGACAAAAACGTAAAGATGAATACATTTTCATCAATGTCTATTTTTTCTACTTATTTTTATTATGTTTTTATTTCAGCAAATAGTTTCTTTGGAAAAACCTTGAGGAATCTAAACAAATGACCTCTGGCTGAATTCAAAATGTTGTATACTTTTCAGAATTGTATATCTTTCTAGGATCACATATGGGTTTCAACCTGTTTCCGCCACAAACTGCAAGTAGGTTGAAACTACAAACAAAATGGACTACCTCCTAGAAAACTGCAAAAACTGAAGTAAAAAAATTGTTTTTATACAACTCTGCTTGATCCTGGAAGCTGGGAAGATGATGGTCCTTGCACGGCAAACATTTTTGTTAATGCCAATTTTAGAAATGAAAACATACACTTTCTTTTAGCACTCTTCCGATTTCTTCTCCAAACCTTAACATTTAACTATATTTTTGCTATTTCCTTGGTACCTTCCATGGGTATCCTAAAACCCTGAGTACCTATAGAATCCAAAGTGTGCTGCAAAAAAGAACACAATACTGACATGGATATCTTAAGTGTAAAAAAGGTTATGAAGGGCTAAGCACAATGTACCCTAAATATCATCACTGGGAGTAAAAAGCTTCAACAGCTAAGGGGTTACATTAAGTAATTATTTAACACACAATTACGTTAATGACTGTAACATTTTATTAGTTATAGGATTAAAATAAATAAATATTTCTAATTATTTTGCATTACTATTTCACATTATAGGTTTAATGTTTTTTGTAAAGTTTAACAAACTTTTTTCAAATTTCACTTTATTTTCCCATAAGGAGATCTCCACCACAGTGGCAGAGAGCTCCACCTATGGGGCAGATTCCGATGTCGGATGGACCAGAGTCTGTCCGACATTGGTCAGGAACTGGAACCGAATGACCTCTTGTCATCGGTTCCAGACCTGCAAGTAGGATGCCACCGAACCCTGTTAGTTCGCAATCTTATACTTAACAATGGGAGCATGCATTCCGAACGGAATGCATACTGGCATTGTTAAGTGCAGAGGTGCAGTTCATCCTTGCACCCTGTGGCAGGCACCCCAAGGTGACTGCCACCGGGTGCAGGGATCAACAGGAGGGCACCATCGGTGCCCCCTAGGCTGCCATTCGGCAGCCTCGCACCCATGGAGGCCCTGGTGGGGGCCCCCAAAGACAGTTTCCCAATGCCTTTCTGTGTCAGAAAGGCCGGCACAGAAAGGCAATGGGAAACTGCCATCGTACTCCCTCAGCCGGAAAGAGCCGTCCGGGGGAGTACTGAAGGGTTTCCGGATGGCGGACGGACTCTCCGAGCCTGTCAGAAGCCATCCGGAAAATAAAGTCGGAATCAAGCTCGGTCGGAAGGGAATCCGAACGGGCAAGTCCAATGCGGTTAAGATGGCTCCGACCTAGGGTCGGAGCCATTCCTAACCGCATCGGAATCGCCCCCTAAGTGTGAAAAGTTACAAGTTGTAACTTTACCTTTGTAAATCCTGGTGTAGGAGGCTCCAATGTGCAGCACATAGAAGTAACTTGCAAATCGGAAATGATGAATAGCAAAAACGTAGAAGTTACTACTAGATGAAGTAAGTAGATTTGTGTGTGAGTACATTTAGACATATAGATTTACCTTTGTGAATACACCCTAATATATTTAGTTTAAATAATGAAATTTGTAAATTGTTTTTCCTGTATGGAAATTGACATAATTGTATTAGGTAAATAGACACATGTGTCAAAATATGCGACAATTTAAGTGTATTTCTCTTTCTTTATGCTTCTAGCCTACTTTAATTTTGTGGCTGTGATTACATTTTTCATAATTACGAATTATCAGTTGCCTCATTGGAATTCCGAGAGGGGCATATTTATGACCCCCTTGCAGAGCCGAAGAGTCAGTTTTTGTGATGCTCCGGTGGGGCAAACCTTGAAATTTTATCTATGAGGCCACGCAAAGCCACTTTGTGTGGCTTTTAATGGCCTCATAGATATTGAGTAAGGCAAGGCAGTGCAAATCGCTGCGTTGCCTTCCTCTGCACTTGGGATGCATTCCATGGGCATTGCAGTGGGTGTTCCCACGCAACACCCATGGATTTTGACGCTTTCCCAGATTTACAAGACCATGTAAACCTGGGTATGCACCAAAACGAAACAAAGAAGGACTCTATTGTCCCTTGTAGGGTCCAGTGCCAGGGTTGCACCCCTTAAAAAAATGTTGCATCAATTTCCCTGGTGTGTAATGGACTTTCTACCTCCTGAAGTGGCAGATTAGGGACAAACTCCCCAACCTCCCTCCGGAGGAGTAAAAAGGTTGTATTGCACCCTTTTGAGGTGGTGCATGGTCTCATGCCCTGGCTGGCCGCTCCTACCCCTTTCAAAAAATGTGCCCATAAAATCTCTGGTGTCTACTGGGGCAGAATGGGGTGAAATCCTTCAACTTGCCTCACGGGGGGGGCAGAAAGACAGCATTGCCCCTTTTGGAATTGGGCCATGTCCCTATGTGAGGGTATGTTGCCCTGTTCTTCCAAAAATGTGACCATAAATTGATTGACGTCTCTTTGGCTTCCTTCCACCCCAGGGGCAGATTGGGGGCAAACATCTCATTCTGCCTCCAGAGGGATTAAGAAAGACTTTATGTCCCCTTGGGGTGGGGGCATTAACCTATGCCAAGGTGGGTGGCCCCCATCTCTTTCTTTTAAAAAATAAAATTCCCTGGTTTCTACTGGGCTTTCTGCCCTCCCCCCAGTGGGATAGATTAGTTGCAAACCCCCAATCTGCCTCTCAAGCTGGGCAGAAGACTGTATTGCCCCCTTTAGGTTGGGAGTATGCCCCTATGCAAGGGTGTACAGCCCCCTCTTTATTTAAAAAAAAAACAAAAAAACTAGGGCATCTAGTGACATTCTATCCTGCACTGAGCAGATTTAATACAAACACCCCAATCTGCCTACCGGATTGTCTTGTGTTCTAGTGGGTGTTCTACCCCCCCCTCGCCCCCCGAGGTCCAGATTTAGGGCAAACCCCCCAATCTGCTTCCGGCGGAGGACAGAAAGACTATATTACCTCCTTTGGGATGGAAGCATTCAATTAATTCATACCTATATAGAGTATGGCTACCCAACAAGAGTCTCCCAGTGCTTAAAAACACAATTCAGTTCTTATTAAATCCTAATTGCACAAACAGCCATGTTTTTAGTAGTTTCGTAAAACTGCTTTCTTCTCCGTCTTCCTTAGCCTAATGGGCAGGTTGGGCCACAACTTTGCCACAAGGGAAGAGAAAGACCTGCCTGCACGTCTTACTTTCCACATCCTTAGGATTTCAGCTAAGTTTAGGGAGGAAGATCTCAGTGGTCTCATAGGCGTGTAGAGTCACATCATGTGTTGAAGCAATTGTGGGCCTTTTTTATATGCTTTATCAGCAATACATATGGATTTACATTTATTTTTTTTGTTTGACTGGAAGCTAATGCAGAGTGGCCAGTGACCAAGACACAGATTGATACTTCGGTATCTTAAGCAGCAAATGTGCTGCTGTGTTCAGAACCACCTGCAACCTTTTCAGCACATATTGCGGACAGCCGAGGTAGATGGAGTTTCCATAGTCAAGATGGGAAAGAATCAAAGACTGCCCCACTATCCTCCGAGAGGGAGGCCGAAGGAGGTCTAATATCTTTCTAAGTGTTCTTATAATTCCGTAGCATATGGATGCTAATTTACGGACTTGGGTCTCAAAGGTTAGATTATCTTCTAGCCAAATATCCAAATTCTTAATTATGGACTTCGGCTGGGACGGGTACCTAGGGATTCAGGCCAGCAGACTGTGGACAAGCAGTTGGGTGAGCAGTCAAAATATCGAAAATTAAATATCGATATACACTAATATCGAGGTGACAATATCGAAGGGACAGAATATCGATGTTAAGAATATCGATGGACAGAATATCGACCCTAAGGTAAGTAATATCTATTTTTTTTATATCAATGTAAGTAATATCGAAGTTAGTAATATCAAAAACAAATATATCGATGTTACTAATATCGATATTTGTATTATTGTTATGTATTTTGTTATGTGTTTAATATGTATGTGTTATATGTGTTTTTGTTAAGTGTTCTACTTGTCTAAAAATATATGTATACAATTTTTATATGTTAATAATGTTTTTTTTAAGTTATTTTTTTTTTTTAGTACCGTAGCGGGTTGTGGGTTTATAGGGGAATAGGGTGGGAAGTAATTTAATTATACTAAATTAATTATTAATTTTTAGGAATTATAAATTAATTTTAATTATTTTTTGCGTTTAAGTTCTGTAGCGGGTTGTGGGTTTATAGGGGAATAGGGTGGGAAGTAATTTAATTGTACTTAAGTTATAATTTATTTTAATTAATTGGTATTGATAATTATATTATTGTTAATTAATTAATAATTGGTAGTTAATTTTTATTAATTGGTTATACATTTTTATTAATTGATTAATTGATCATTATGTTAAGTGTATTATTTTATTATTGGAGTGTGTTGTGCGTTTATAGGGGAATAGTGTTGGAAGTAATTGAAATCTAATTAAGTAATTATTAAATTTATTGTTGGGTATTGATAATGAATTAATTGGACATTAATTATTAATTGGTAATTTTTTTTAATTATAATTTTTGGGTTCTAAAAATGAATTTATTGTTGTTTTATCATTAATTGGTAATTAAATATTAGTAAATATTATTTATTGATAAATTTAATTAATATATTAATAAGTAATTATTAATTGATAATTAATGTTTAATAATTATTATTATTGGTATAAAAAAGCATTTAATTGTTCAATATTAGTTAATTGGTAATTAAGGGGCCCATTACGATGGCGGGCGGAAGCACAACCGCCGTGCTGGCGGATGCAAAAACCACCAGTTACCGCCGGCACGCAGCAGTCCACACGCCCGCCCAATTACGATGCGAAAAGCAGGCCAAACACCGCCGGCAAGCCAGCAACACCGTCCGCCATCAAAGTGCGCCCGCACACGTAGCGGCGCAGCACAACTGACACACACCGTCCGACGAAACACGTCCCGCCCGGCGCATAAATTACGATGCCGCAAACAAACGGCTCCCACGGCAAAGAGACACCGCACGTGAAAGAGAGGCGGAAACACGGACGCAGAGCACGGACAACGAAGAAGCGGCACCCCGGGCATGAATCCAGCACTGCAGGCCCTTCCCATGCTTCTGCTGATGCACCACCAAGGACGCAACGTACCGCGGAGACGCAGGTAGGCACACACACAACAAGTGCACGCAAACAGCGCACACAGTGCAAGGGCGGAAAAAGCGGACAACCCCCACCAGCCCGTGCACACTACACATCCACCATTGCATCCACATATGACACACAGGCCAAATCCTAACATCGCGGAACACATGTGTACACACCA
Organism: Calotriton arnoldi; assembly: GCA_963921515.1. NCBI lineage: Eukaryota > Metazoa > Chordata > Amphibia > Caudata > Salamandridae > Calotriton > Calotriton arnoldi. Next base: position 147,229 of record CAWUFW010020044.1, read on the forward strand.
CCTGGGACTAGGAACCAACCACCCCGTCACGGCCCCAAAGCGCCGATGACGCCGCCACACATGCGCACAACGCAGAGGCCAACCGCAGCGCCATGCATGCGTCGCACACAGACACAGGGACACAACCAAGCAGCACACACATCAGCCCCACCCCGAACGCACATGACACGTGACAGGCCGGCCACAGACATGTCCCCAACGCCCAATTCACGGACAACACCCAACGCCACACAACCGACGCACACATGTCAGTGAAGACACGCAACTGCAGGACACACCCCAGTGTAACAAACATGGCGTAGCACACAGCGGCGGCAACACCAACTAGGAGAAGCAGGGCTCCCTTCGGGAAGAGGAACGCCAGTACCACACTGAAAAACCCATACCACCCTGCACATATGAACAAGACACATGAAACGGAACACCAAAGAGCCCGGGGACCGACAACAGGTGGCCCAAGAATAACATCCACACACAAGGCCCAACGCAGAGCGGAAAGGCAGGCTGCCGCCCACACAAGGGAGAGCAGACAGCACTGAATGACCTTCCATTCCAACTCCGAAACCACAGCCCTACGACAGAAGCCGGTGAATACAGCCATTGTCCAAGAATAGACCAACACAGGCATGCCGAGGAGACCGACCACAGGGCAGATAGCGCATATCACAGAAGCACACAACGGACGGGGAAGCAAGAAGAAAACACTCCCCCATGTCGGCCACATGCAAGTTAATTGGAAGGAGTCACACAGCACTGACCTTGAACTGTCTGAGAAGCATGTGGGAAGAGGGCCCGTGTCCTCCAAACAAGCCAACAGAACACAAGTCCTGTCTCCCTACGACTACACAGAGCTCACAGCAACCCCGGAGCGTGCACATTGCAGACTGCACACACAGCCGGAGCACGCCACCTCAACGAACCGCTGCGAAATGGCAACCGCAACACACCTACCCAACTACGCCGAACAGCTCAAGCTGTACAAAACCAACACGATACATACATTGGGATGCGATCTCCTGTCCCTGCTGAACGTAAGTTACCGACTGACTTACCGCATCACATTGTTCAGCTGCGTCATGCCCGTCTTCTACTGTCGGAGGTGTCCCTACCAGCATCCCGTCGAGATATGCCTCTCCAACCCGGCATGTCTGAAGGCGGACCTGCTACCACTACTCCTCCCTCTGGACGCACACGACAGGGCCTGCTCTGCCTATGGGGGCATGGCGTATGTGGCCAACATCGCACCCGCACTGAAATGGAACCACTGTGCCTCCACACGACGGATCATCGAGAACAGCTACATCGAATGTCACCCAGCATGCCCCATCATGGTCCTCCAAGGGACAACCTACGAACAACACCTTGACAGCCACCATCCGCTTCATTGGCTGGCAAACATGTACACCACCAATGACATGGAAGCCCTGCTGGACGGCATCGCATACCTGACAACCTGTAAATACGTCGGACCACAACGCAGGTTCCCCGAGTGACCTATGAAGTCCAACCCCGCACCCATGCTCAGCTTCCGCACGGACTGGCCAGTCACCACCACAACAGCCATACCAAACGACCGGCAACTGTAACCACACCATCAACGACATCGCCATGACATCGGATATGACCGGGACATGCACACTGTTCCCCATCACATCCAGGAACACCGCATGCATCGTGGGAGGCAGTGGCATGGGCTCTGTGTATCGCACCCACATGGACGGAACTGCACGAACAACCAGGACACGACATGGATCCAGCGCACATGGACACACACACCGCTCAGTGGACATGAATAGGTCGCCTGGAGTCTGTGGGTGCTGCACCCCTCCCACCCCCGCCCCGGGAATCCCATACCAGGACCTTTGCATGGACGACAAGTGCATACAACAACAACACGACCCCAGTGACTGTGACATGTCCAGTAACCACCACAGTGCAACAACAAGTGGCACGCCGCTGCATGCACGCAAGCACATGCCCTGATGTCATCTCACATGCACGCGTGCATGAGGAACAACCGCAGCAAACCTGTCACATGGAACTGAGATGGACTGTGCCCATGATGCCGAGCGGTCTGGTAGGCTACATGTATACCGTCTGTGTCAAAGTCCGCAGCTCCGCAGCTATACGTAAATGTACATTAGCACAGCCTTGGCCAAGCAGATGTAACTCTGAAGCCCACATCCCACATGCAACAGCTAATCACATGTAACCCTACACCCTATCCCATTTGTAATCATGCTCAGTATATCCTCAACATGTATCCCGCTGCCAGTAGTGTCCACTATACTGCATCACAGAGGACAGAAGACTCAATATAATGTTTGAAACCAAAACTGTCTCCGCTGACTCATTTCACAAGTACGAATGAGAGAGGATGAGAGTATGTGAAGTACACGGCAGTCGTGACATGACCATGTAGTCCACTGGTATTGGATGTCAACGCAAATGAGTAGCACTACTGTGGAAGACACACATGTGTCGTGTGAAGTCGTATGGACGCAGTGCTCAGGTGGGTGGGTGCGACGGGTAGATGCGCACATGCCAAGTTGGAGCACGCCGTGTTGGGAGGGGTCATGAACAGTACACCACCGCTTCCCTGGGCATTGTGAGAGGACACCTGTCGGGGGGAGTGAACACGTGTGTGCACAGCAGCCGGGCACACGTACAAAGCGGTACCAGGCGCACCTCAGCCCACCCTCTGTGGACAAGCTGGATCCTGTTGTGCGCCCGCCATGCCCCTTGACAAGGCACACACAGCCCCAGTTGACCAGGTGTAACCCCAACATAGTCAATCCGCACAGGCGATACAGGGCACGGGATGGCAGTGGAGCATGGTGTGTGTGAGGTCTCCTCGCGCTCCTCCTGGTCATATCACGCAGGCAATAGAACCTCAACGTCTAGCATGGCACAAGTCAGATGGAAGTGTAGGGGGGACGCACCACAGCACGAGCAGCACTGACGTCACGGGAGGTGGCTCGCACCATCCCATCCATTGCCCATCATACCAACCACGACACATGCCATTGCGACTAAGGGGCCGATTCCGATCTCGGTCGGAGGCGCACCCAATACTATTCGGTCGGGAAAAAAGCCATGCAAAAGCCAGTTTCCCGACCGATCCGTACAGCACACCGAACGAGCAAGTACGATGCGCACAACAGCAAAAATTCCGGCCGAGCCGTACTCACCCAAACCAGGTCCTGTTCTCCGACCGAGGCGAATCCGGAAACGCCGAATCGAGTCGCACGGAAGGGAAAATGCAGCCCCGTCCGGCCGGACAAGTACGATGCGCTTCCCGTACGCGCCGAACCCGTCGCTACGCACGGCACGTCAAAGCATCCGGGAGAGGCGCACATAAGCTCCGAATCGCGCCACAACACGATCCACGGCTACGAGACGAACACAGCACAGACGAGGACGACGCGAAGCGACGAGGACGAAGCGAAGCGACGAGGACGAAGCCAAGCGACGAGGACGACGCGAAGCAACGAGAAGGACGAACGACACGAACCAACCATGAATCCCTTCGTCCCGATCATACCAATATTCTACATCTACTACCGGAACAGGCACGGACGCGTACGGCGCAGAAGGTAAGTCAGACACCAACCACAAAACACATACAACACGTACACGACACATCACACACATACACGGGGAATCTGAATATACTTGCAACAGCAGCACCATAGGGGCGGGATGCCCATCACCAATGCCACATATGCACACAGGGGCCTGAATGCGCGCCACCACCCCAACCCAGGGGGGCTGGATGCCAACCACCACAACCACCCTTAGCCAGGGGGTGCCAAATGCCCACCACCACTACCACCCTTAGCCAGGGGGCAGGATGCCCACCACTACTACCACCCTCACCCAGGGGGGCAGGATGCCCACCACTACTACCACCCTTAGCCAGGGGGCTGGATGCCTACCACTACTACCACCCTTAGCCAGGGGGCAGGATGCCTACCACTACTACCACCCTCACCCAGGGGGGCAGGATGCCCACCACTACTACCACCCTCACCCAGGGGGGCAGGATGCCCACCACTACTACCACCCTTAGCCAGGGGGCAGGATGCCCACCACTACTACCACCCTTAGCCAGGGGGCTGGATGCCCACCACTACTACCACCCTTAGCCAGGGGGGCAGGATGCCCACCACTACTACCACCCTTAGCCAGGGGGCTGGATGCCTACCACTACTACCACCCTTAGCCAGGGGGCTGGATGCCTACCACTACTACCACCCTTAGCCAGGGGGCTGGATGCCTACCACTACTACCACCCTTAGCCAGGGGGGCAGGATGCCTACCACTACTACCACCCTCACCCAGGGGGGCAGGATGCCCACCACTACTACCACCCTTAGCCAGGGGGCAGGATGCCTACCACTACTACCACCCTTAGCCAGGGGGGCAGGATGCCCACCACTACTACCACCCTCACCCAGGGGGGCAGGATGCCCACCACTACTACCACCCTCACCCAGGGGGGCAGGATGCCCACCACTACTACCACCCTTAGCCAGGGGGCAGGATGCCCACCACTACTACCACCCTCACCCAGGGGGGCAGGATGCCCACCACTACTACCACCCTTAGCCAGGGGGCAGGATGCCTACCACTACTACCACCCTTAGCCAGGGGGCAGGATGCCCACCACTACTACCACCCTCACCCAGGGGGGCAGGATGCCCACCACTACTACCACCCTCACCCAGGGGGGCAGGATGCCCACCACTACTACCACCCTTAGCCAGGGGGCAGGATGCCCACCACTACTACCACCCTCACCCAGGGGGGCAGGATGCCCACCACTACTACCACCCTCACCCAGGGGGGCAGGATGCCCACCACTACTACCACCCTTAGCCAGGGGGCAGGATGCCCACCACTACTACCACCCTCACCCAGGGGGGCAGGATGCCCACCACTACTACCACCCTTAGCCAGGGGGCTGGATGCCCACCACTACTACCACCCTTAGCCAGGGGGCAGGATGCCCACCACTACTACCACCCTCACCCAGGGGGGCAGGATGCCCACCACTACTACCACCCTCACCCAGGGGGCAGGATGCCCACCACTACTACCACCCTTAGCCAGGGGGCTGGATGCCTACCACTACTACCACCCTTAGCCAGGGGGGCAGGATGCCCACCACTACTACCACCCTTAGCCAGGGGGCTGGATGCCTACCACTACTACCACCCTTAGCCAGGGGGCAGGATGCCTACCACTACTACCACCCTTAGCCAGGGGGCTGGATGCCTACCACTACTACCACCCTTAGCCAGGGGGCTGGATGCCTACCACTACTACCACCCTTAGCCAGGGGGCTGGATGCCTACCACTACTACCACCCTTAGCCAGGGGGCAGGATGCCTACCACTACTACCACCCTCACCCAGGGGGGCAGGATGCCCACCACTACTACCACCCTTAGCCAGGGGGCAGGAAGCCTACCACTACTACCACCCTTAGCCAGGGGGCTGGATGCCTACCACTACTACCACCCTTAGCCAGGGGGCAGGATGCCTACCACTACTACCACCCCCACTCATAGGATGGACAATGCATGACACAACAAGCACACCACAACCTAGGGAATGCAAGATTAAGACATCCCCCACCACCATGACAAGCGTGTGAGCAGGCTGTGTCAAATGCCTACAACACCGAACATGACATTGAACATACAATGTGACCCCCTAGCACATGTGCCACACATATATGTGTGTGGCACCCACAATGCAAGCAGCCCATGACCATTGTGGCAATGGGGCCTAAACCCCCATCATCACAGTGACCAAAAGGCAAGTGTGGGGTCCATAGCTGAAGCACATTTTGACCATTGTGGCAATGGGGTCTAAACCCCCATCATCACAGTGACCAAAAGGCAAGTGTGGGGTCCATAGCTGAAGCACATTTTGACCATTGTGGCAATGGGGTCTAAACCCCCATCATCACAGTGACCAAAAGGTAAGTGTGGGGTCCATAGCTGAAGCACATTTTGACCATTGTGGCAATGGGGTCTAAACCCCCATCATCACAGTGACCAAAAGGTAAGTGTGGGGTCCATAGCTGAAGCACATTTTGACCATTGTGGCAATGGGGTCTACACCCTCATCATCACAGTGACCAAAAGGTAATTGTTAACAAAGAAAGAGCTGCAACTGCCAAACTGCATGGATCATTCCTGGTCACAGAACCAAAAACTCATCTGTGGCAAAGTAGTGTATGTGTCCCATTGCAACATAAATTGGGGGAGCCAAATACTGCAGTGCAAATGAAACATTCCTTTGGCCATGTGCAGACAAACAACACCCATGGGGGCTGAGACCGTCAACAGTCATCAATGACACAATGACAGAAGTGACCATCAGAATGCAGAACCACATATTTGCACCAATGGGCACACAAATGCAGATACCCTGTGGAGACAGCAGATGTGAGGTGAACAGATACCATACCATGGCAGCAATGGGACACACAAACCATGATCACTGTGCTGACCGATGACCTAGGAGTCCCAGGGACAGCAGGGGAAACACACCAAACAACATACAGCCAATGGCACACCCAAGATATGCCAATGCAGTGGTGCAGATGCACAAACACAAACAGGCAGACCAACACTGTCATCATACACAGCAGGTGAGGGGTGGGGGTGCCAGTGTCCCCAGGCAACAACACAACACATGAGGAGAGCTGAATACCAATCATACAGATGTGCATACACTGCCACACTAAGCTAACTCATGGATCCAAATCCCCTATGTGGGCAAGCAGGCATTGACAGGTGAGAGGGAGCACAAAACACACATGTCACACAGGCACGTAGGAACAACAACTGACACAGCAAGTCACAGACACACCACAGCACCACCCCCAGGGCCCCCACAATGTGGTGACCCTGGGCTGAAGAAAAATACCACTGTGATGACAAAGCTAAATGTCGTTCACACTGTGAACCACAGTCAGGTGTCCTGAGCAACTAACTACCATCACACCTACACAAGCACAAATCAATCAGCATGGCCAGTAAGCCAAGGCCAACATGGAGGCAGGGGACTAGCCGGGCAACAACTCTCATCTGCACACACTCAACACCACACCCCTCGACCTCCAACAATGTGCAGCAGTGAAGTACACATGCACTGGTGACATTGCACATGCACCCATGACTATTCCAGGGTGGTGGGTGGGAACCAAGGTGTAGAAACACATCACACATGGACACTCAACAAGACTCCTGAATGTCTGACACACTGCACACTACTCTGTACATGGACATGACGGCAATACCACACCGACCAATGGGATCCCAGCCACAGTCACACACCAATGAAGAAGCCAAGGTCACCCACAAAGAACACACATAGACAACAACCAACATTGCAGCCCGGACCCTAAGGAGTGCCAGCAGTCACACACACAACGTGTCACAATCACTGAAAGATAACACAAACTGGAAATCACATGACAGGGGCAAACAACAAGTGCCAAAGGGAAACCTGACTGTGACCCATCTGCGTCAGCACACAAACTCTGCCCTGACAGCAAACACACCTATGGGTGACACCCTGATGACCAGTAATGTGCCATGCACCCACATCACAGAGAACACAGGGAGAAGACTTTGGGGGAACATAGCTCAAGTCAGCAAGCATCACAAACAGGTACAACACTAGGGATCACAGCATGCGCAGATGAATGGAAGTGAACACACAGACATGCACATACAACACACACCTTGGGCGCAGGCAATGTCACACGTGTACACACTGCCATGAGGGGACTCCACTCCTGTGTGAGGAAAGCTGTGCCATATGTTGCCTCAGTAGGGCCCCATCATGTCAGCTGAGCACTTGGTCACACAATCAACAATTAGCACCAAATGAGGGCTCCCATCACATCAGCCTGGTCATGGATGTGCCAACGGAATCATCAGCACAGATCCAACACACTTGTATAGCAATGTTGCACTGACTACACGGATGAGTCCCTCCCCATTGATGCCCAAACCTGCATGTCCACTGGAGATGGCAACACGGTCAGGGAAGTAGACAAATGCAACGATGGCAGGCACAACAGATGTGCAGGGGTGGAAGCCACAGATATGAAATTGCCAATGTAAGTAGGAAACCCATTGCCAAATACTGAACACATGACACCCTCAGATGCTGCTATTGATGACATGGATACACCACATGATAGGACACATTCCCCCTGGACCACATGGGTTCCTGCACAGTAACACTTCATAATCATGAGACCAGATATCACCATCACTGCAGCAAGGGCATGGTTAGCTGCACCAACAACATGTACATCTGAAGCATGAGCACTAGAGAAAAGAAAGTTGCTTTATTCAGCATATGTGTTGAGGCCAAACGAAGTCCTGAAAAAGAGCAAAGGCCAATGGCCAGTCCATTGTCAAAGTTCAAACAGGGTGACACTGGCAGATGTCACCCTACGCATGCCTGCACAATACCAGGGACAATCCACTAGGAGGGGCAACCGGGGGCAGGCCAGGCACCGCAGGGACAGGATCAGGGCTCACCAGGGGGAGTCAGGGAAGGGGTGGTGGGTGCAGGAGAGCCACTGACAACTGCAGTGGAGGTGTCTGACATGGTGTGTGCCGGCACAACTGGGGGGCATGACACAGATGTCGTGGGTGCCGGCACAACTGCAGTGGACCCTGCAGATGGGGTGGACAGGTCCGCCACTGCAGTGCCCAAGTCAGACAGGGCGGTAGTGGACTCCACTGCAGTGCCTACCTCCAGGGGAGGAGAATGGGGAACAGGCAAGGTGGGTTGGACAGAGGGGGGACACCCTCACCACATCAGTGGCACAGACAAGCGCAGCGGGGGGTGTGGTGCTGGGAGAGCAAGTGGCAGGGGGAGAAGGCCGGAGCATCTTGGGGATGGTATATCTGTGGGTGGGGGAACCTGGGGCAGGGTGTGGTGGGGGCACCTGTGCAGTGGGGGCCTGAGGGATGGAGGACGGAGACCTTGTGCCTGAGCTGCAGGGTGGTGGCGGGGTCTTGCTCTTAGCACTCCGGGGGGACTTGCGGGTGGGGGCCTCAGTCCGTCTGCGCCTGGGGGAGGGTGTCCGGGGGCGAGGGGCACTCTGCTCCGTGTGGGTGGGCTTCCTCTTCCCCCGGGATGCTGGAGCAGCTTCATCGGTGGGGAAGAGGCCGAGGTCACAGAGGAAGAGCTGCTGTGACTTTGGGGTTGCAGGTGAGGCAAGGGAGGGTGCTTTGGAGGGAGAGGGAACTGAGGACTGCGCAGTGCATGTGGATGCGTGTGTGTGTTCCAGGGCCCCATCCCCTGTGAGTCTGGCTTCAGTCCCCTGAATGTGCGTGCGTGTGCGTTTTGTCATTGGCGTGTGTGTCAGTGTGCTGGATGTGTGTGTGCTGGTGTGTGCCTGTGCCAGTGTGTGTGTGCCTGGGATGGGTAAGGTGCTGGGGAGTGTGGATGGAGCAGAGGCAGGAGGGGTGAGGGACCGTTTGAGGAGGGACACTGCTGCCGTCAGGGAGGAGTCCATGGACCTATTGCCCCTCTGTAGGTCAGACATGCCCGATGAGATGCCCTCCATGAACGACACCAGCTGAGTCAACAGCGCGGTGTGCGCATGGAGGACACTCAGCATGGCTGTCTGCCCTACATGGAGCTGGCGAAGGAGGTACACAGACTCCTCACTCAGGGCAGCAGGGGACACAGGGGCAGGGGGTGCGGTGCCTGGCCCAAAGGAGACACGCTCCCGGACATGGGAGCCTCCACGGACCTGGGGAATGGGAGCCGATGGGAGGGCGGTGGTGGTGCTGGTGGTGGCGGGGACAGCAACACTAGCTGGGGTGTGGTGGCTGCTGACACCCGCCTCCACAAGGGAGTCATCCTCCGAGTTGCTCTGGTCCTCAGCTGAGGTGGATGCTGCTGAGGACTCCTCGGTGTGGCTCCCCTCGCCCTCCGTGCCACTGGGTCCCTCCGACCACTCCTCGGCTGCTGACCCAGTCTGGCTCTCCGGCTCCTCCTGGTCCGTGGAGCTGTCCCCTTCCGTGGCCGTGGATGTATCTGCAAACAATGGGGAAACAGACAGACATCAGTCACCTGCACCAAACGCACACACCACTGTGAGCACAGCACATTACAGAGCAAGCCCTGGCATCATTAGTTGTACATTGCTAAAAGTGCCCTAATTGAACAGGAGAAGTCAATTGTCAGTCTGATGCCAAGCATGGCACTCACATCCCACATGGCCTTGCACCCATCTGTCTGGTGTCTGTTGGATTGCAACACCCCAGTGTTGACACATGCACCAAGTACACAGTAGTTGGACAGTGCAGAGGACACGGTGTGGACACATCACAGCTCTTGCCACTGAGTCAGTACAGGTTTACGGATGTAAGGGATGCCCAGAGTCAAATAGGAAATGCATGTGATGCATACCAGCGACAGACACCATGATGCACCCATGTCCTGATAGCCAGCGCCACTATGGTGTGCATGTAGCACATGTCACTCCCCTGCAGGATCACCAATCAGTAGACACATGCCATGGCGGAGGCATGACTGCAAAGTCATACATCACTGTCTCAGTGATGTATGACTTTGCAGCCAGACAACAACACTCTGCACTGTGTCACAATAGTAGGTCATGGGGAATGCAAGTCCTGGAGCTGCACAAGTGCACATGTACATCCCCCCACAACACATCCTCTTAACCCTCATCTGTCCAGGTCATACCTATTGGACATATGGGAGACCTGTGACACTACCCTCTGAACCTGAGCCCCTCACACTCTGCTGTGCATGGGGAACAGCTGCCTGAACTTCACATTTACATGCCCCAGTCTGCATGGGCAGCTGATCAGACACCTATGTGTCACACAAGTATCGTCTCCTATGGTCACATCTCCAGTGGCATGCTGAGCCCCTACCAAGAAACTCCACAGCAGTCCTGGCGACTAATCCACAGCACACTGACACAGAGGCAGACACCTGAGGGGTCAAATCACTGTGCACAATGTGTCCTCTGATACACGGGAGTGGGAGTACAGAGTGTATTGTATGGCCTGGAGTAGGCATGACTGTCCAGCCCCACATGAATGAGGGATGAGCCCTGGACTGTAGGCAGCTGGCTAAGTATGTGTGACACACGTCATATACATACTCCTGGGGCCCAAACATTGTTCCCACCCGCAGCATGGGTGTGTGCCAGGTACCCCAGCCACATGTGGTGGATCAGCTCAGCAATTGGACCACAGATCAAAGTAACACGCTGAATACATGTCAGAATACAGGCATTGTGTAAGCAATGGACCCACCCATGATGCCCACCACAGAGTCAGGGAAACAGATGCTGTCTCCCACCTTGAGTCAAGCAAACTGCAAGGACACAGTCCTAAGTGACAGAATTCCCTGCATGTAAGGGCCACACCTGGGTATCAGATGAGGAGTGGGCAGTGCACAATAGAGGGACATGGCTCCTGGACAACATGACTGCTGTACTGTGGCAGTTCAACCTGGCCCGAGGAGGGCACATAACATGTTAGACAGAGTACACAGTGCAGTCTTTGACTCACCCCCTCCTTGCTGCTCTCTGGCCTTCAGCTGCCCATCCAGGTCTGGAAAGACCACCGCCAGGATCCTGAGCATGTGGGGGGTCAGGGTCCGTGTTCCGCCCCTCCTGCGAGGAGGCGACAGCTTCAGCTGGACCCGTGCAATCCTCCGGGTCCAGCCCCGAAGGTCCTGCCACCTCTTTTGGCAGTTGCGGATCCGGCGCTTGTAGACCCCCACGGACCGGACAGCCCGGACGATGTCCTTCCAGATCTCATGCTTCCGATGGGCAGAAGCCTGTCAGGATGACAAAGTGATAAGGCCATTACTACACATGCAACATATCCGTGCATGACACAGTTGCATATACATGTCGCAATCACAGGGGCACATGGTGTACCCAGGCAGTGCACGGCTGCCCATGGACAGTTTTCCAGAAGTCACTACATGGTATCATAGCATGGGGAGTAAAACCCTGTTCAGAAGCACTGTCACTGCACCATACCTGTCCAGTGCAAGTCACTACACACTATGGGGGTGACAACTACTCAGTGAGCCTGCTAGCCAGTGGTGTGCTGACTCTCAGCCTTGCTAGTCAGACAAAATGCACATTCAGAAAGGCAGTGCACAGAACACTCACCTGCTCCCCTGGTGTCCCATACAGCTTGCTGTACTGTGGAAGTAGGCTGTCCAGCAGGGCCTGGTTCTCTTCAAGGCTGAAGGCTGGGGCTCTCTCCACAGTACGTGCCATTGCAGGGTCCAGAGGGGCAGAGACAGCAGCAGTGCAGTGGCAGATGTCGTCCTGGAGCATGTAGTGCAGGCAAGTGGGCTCTCAGGGGAACATGCAGCAATATATATGTGCTGGAGAGGCAGATACTGTCCCTTGTGTCCAAAGTGATAGGTCCAAGTCGTTTGCATCTTCTGAATCTGGCCAATCCATGGAATAGCAGCACCAAAACACGCCCACAGCATCCTTCAAAATTTCAACTTCATGACATACATGATTTTGCAACATTGTTGTGGGTGACCAACTGATTTTCCAGCAACCGACTCGCTCGAATATTCGAAAACGCGTCCGTTGCCAGGCAAGCCCATTGTCAATGGGTGCGCACCGATCGGTCCATTGAGGTACAACGCGCACAGGGGTACAACGCGTACCCGCACACATTGAATGCAATGGGCCGGCCGGAGGCACCGATCGGTCCATTGCAGTACAACGCGCACAGGGGTACAACGCGTACCCGCACACATTGAAAGCAATGGGCCGGCCGGAGGCACCGATCGGTCCATTGCTGTTCAACGCGCACAGGGGTACAACGCGTACCCGCACACATTGAATGCAATGGGCCGGCCGGAGGCACCGATCGGTCCATTGCAGTACAACGCGCACAGGGGTACAACGCAGTACCACGACACATTGAATGCAATGGGCCGGCCGGAGGCACCGATCGGTCCATTGCAGTACAACGCGCACAGGGGTACAACGCGTACCCGCACACATTGAATGCAATGGGCCGGCCGGAGGCACCGATCGGTCCATTGCAGTACAACGCGCACAGGGGTACAACGCGTACCCGCACACATTGAAAGCAATGGGCCGGCCGGAGGCACCGATCGGTCCATTGCTGTTCAACGCATCACTGTACATGTGACTGGCATATGTCAGCATGCCTGTCTCAGATGGACATATGCCAGCCACAGATAGCTCCCAGGGAGTGAGGGGCACACCTACATCACGACAGCCTGTCCAAACCTTATCATAAGGCATGTAAGGCTGCATTTCCTATTGTGTGTATGTTGGTGTACATTTTGTCCTGTGGGTGTCACCTGTGGGCAGCCACCCCCAGGCTGTGCACGTGTTAATGGGGACAGGATCCTGGGTGTTACGTGTACGTGACCACTGTGATGTGCAACTGTTCATATCTGTGCATGTGCCATGGTCACATTTCACAGTGGTGTTTGTGTATGTCATGTCACATACCCCGTGAGTCCCATGTGGGACGGTATGTTTGAGCCAGGGTGTCCCAGTGGCACAATAGTGATGGCCCTCCACAGTCTTTGTGCATGTAGTGTTTACAATGTCTCTGATTTCATGTGCACAATGGGAGACAGTCTCCACATCCACGTTGTGTGTGCATGGACTCTGATGTTGTGCGTGTGTGTCACAGACGTCCATGGCTCTCCTGCCATGGCAAGTGTGGCCACTACCTGTGGGGGTCATGTTTGTTTTGTTGTGGTGTACACATGATACTCCAGGTGATGCCAGTGTCCATGTGGCATTACAGGGTCCCTGGGAATGTGCCTGTCGTTGAGCTGTGGTGCCTGGGGCACATCTGTCCTCACATGTCACTGGGGGGTGACTGTGACACAGCATCATGATATCCAATGGGCCAACCTGGGACAAATTGATGCCACCTGTAGGACCGTGTTGACAGATGTTGGCCATGTATGTACCATACATGTCGTTCCGGTACTGCACACTTCATGTAGTTGTGCCTCATGATGATGTATGTTGGGATCTTGAGTGTGTTCAATGCCGCATATGTGGGGTGACTGACGATCTTGCTTACTTCTCCTCTGCACTGCAGGGCTCCTGCTGTCCATCGGCCATTCCCAGACCTGGCAACGATGGTGGAACGGGACAGCATCCGACGGTACCGCTTCACCAGGCAGCTGATTGAGGATTTGGCAGTGCAGTTGTCCCCACATTTGCAGCCTGGCCGGCCGTATCCTACAGCGCTGACCCCCAAGGTGAAGGTGATGGCAGCCCTACACTTCTTTGCCACCGGTACCTTCCAACATACTGTGGCGTCTGCTGGTGGGATGTCACAGACCATGTTCAGCCGTGTGCTCCGCGATGTTCTTGGCGGCAATGTTGCTCTTCCTGAACCGGTACATCTATTTCCCTAGACTGCGCACGACTCACTGACGTGAAGAGTGACTTTTATGCCCTGGGGAGGATGCCGCATGTCATTGGCTCCATTGATGGGACACATGTGGCTTTGGTACCACCACAGGCCCAGGAGCAGGCCTACAGGAACCGCAAGCACTACCACTCGGTCAATGCACTGGTGGTGTGTCTTGCAGACATGACCATCACACACGTGTGTGCCCGTTTCCCTGGTTCAGCACACGATGCCTTTGTGATGAGGAGTAGTCGCATCCCCAGGTTGATGGCACAGATGCAGAACCAGCGTGCCTGGCTTGTCGGTGTGTACTGACTTTGTGCCATTGTGTGTGATCTGATCTGTAGTATTCCGCCCACTTTTCCAAGTCAGCTGATGTGCACTTGTCTGTCCGTAGGTGACTCGGGATACCCCAACATGCCGTGGTTGCTGACACCCCTCAGGAACCCTGTGACACCTGCCCAGATGCGCTACAATGAGGCACATGGTCGGACCAGGAGAGTGATTGAGCGGACCTTTGGTCTCCTGAAGAGCCGCTTCCGCTGCCTGGACAAGACCGGAGGGTCCCTCCCATATGCCCCTGCGAAAGTGTGCAAGATTATCATCGTCTGCTGCATGCTCCACAACCTGGCAGTGCGGAAGGAGTTGCCTCTCATCCAGGATGACGATGACCAACATCCGCCACCTGTGGAGGATCCTGGCCTGGAACACGATGCCAGTGACGATGATGATGATGATGGTGATGGTGATGTCCGCACACAGCTCATCACCAACTTCTTTAGCTGAATGTGAGTATCCTGAGGTGTCATGTCAATGATGTGAGTTGGCATGATGTGTGGGTGGTGCTCTGGTGCTGTTGGAGTGTGTCCATGGGCTACTTGACTGGATGTGTGTTGCGATGTGTGCTTACAGGTGGGCTGTACTCCCCAACAGTGTTCACATGCTAACTTGGTTCTGGGTGGGTATCTTGTAACATGTATTGTGCATGAGTTTTGCTGTTCTGTCCTGTACTCCATTGCTTTTGACTGTGTGTCATTTCTGTCCTTCACAGGGTACTTTCAGATTCGTTTGGTCAACTGTGTCCACCGACAACGTGATTGCACATCCAGGCTGGTAGCTGTTGTGTCCCTACAGGTGATGTGCGCCACACCCATGGACTTCCTTCTGTCTACAGTTGTTGACTGTGTGCCCGCTACCAGGTGGGGTTACCTTGCATCTGTAGTGGTTACGGCATGTTGCTACTGTGTAATAAACCTGTGCTTCACTTAGTGATGTGCGTTGTCTGTGGTCACACATTTGACTGCCATTTGCTTACTGCACCTGTGGGCTACTTGACTACAACTGGGAATGGGTGTGGTGTCTGTGCATTGCACCGTCTTCCCTGGCAACATCAGTGTAGGCAATGAGTCAGATGGCCTAGGTGTGTATGTGTTGTGTAGCCCTGGTGGTGTGTCTCCCTCATATGTGTCACGTTGCCTGTACTCACATGCCTGTGTTGTCCTTGCTGTTGCAGTTCGCATACACAGTGTAATTTTGTTGTTCATCATCCCCATAACAGCACCCACGTTGGAATCACGACAGAGGCAAGTATGGTGTATTATTGTGTTTATTGTGATACATCTGTGATAATAGTGCATAGGATGGATTGTGCTGTACATGAATCTTGCAATCCCAAGTTCCTAGATGAATAGAAAGTCCAGGTAGACAGGATCCCCAGTATCGGGGCCACAGTTGTCTGACACATTGTTCCAACTTGTACTCCCCATGCAATGTGTGGGAGTAGTGTTGCCATCAACAGGGTGAACAGTCTGTGCACAAAGGCGAAAATCCAGAACAGGTTCAGGCTTCCTGGGAGTTGCGCTTGGCCATCAGCCTCTCACTTTCCCTCCTCGGACGACCCCTCTTCTTGGGGGGGCCCTCAAGTGCAGGCTGCTGCGGTGCAGGGGACTCTCCGCCAGAGTCCTCCTCCCTCCCTGTGGCAGTTGCAGTTTGTTCGGTACCAGATGTTGTTGGCACACAGGGAGGTGTGGACTGGTTGCTGTTCATCTGGCGGAGGCATTGTAAAATGTCCCTGTGCACCGCCGTCATCTCATGTAGTACATCCCACTTGGACTCCACGCGGGTCATGTGGGAGTCCACACGTGACATGTGGGAGTCCACACGTGACATGTGTGACTCCACATGGGACATGTGGGAGTCCAAGCGGGCATGATGGGCAGCCTGCTGCTGTTTGATGTCTCTGAGGAGCCCCACTACCTGGCTGAGCTCTCCGGTGCTGGACTGGTACGCATCAGCTATGCGTACCAGTTGTGGGTCTTCATGCACACCAGCAACGTCTGCAAGCAGCGACCTCTGTCTCCCACCCCTCCCACCACCCCTGCTGACATGTGCAGTGTGTGCAGTTGCACGCACAGAT